>JAKCPB010000356.1:0-252698 GCA_021442155.1 Cymbidium sinense | reverse complement strand
AAACCAAAAAAAAATGAAAAACATAAACTAAAACCTAAACCTAAACCTAAAAATAAAAAAATAAAAAATAAAACTAAACTAAAATAAAATAAATAAAAACTGAAACTAAAGAACAAAAATTTAAAACCAAAATATAATAAAAACTAAACTTAAAATAAAAACAAAGTAAACTTAAATAAAATATAATAAAAACTAAATAAAAACCTAAACAAAATGAAAATAAAAATAAACCTAAATAAAAAATTAAAATAAACTAAAATATAGTAAAAAATAAACTAAATAAACCTAAACCTACTAATTTATCTAACATAAAAAATAATATAAAAAATATAAACAAAATCCAAACCCTAAACCATAAACCTACAACCCTAAACCATAAACCTTAAACCCTGAAACCCTAAACCCTAAACCCTAAACCCTAAACCCTAAACCTTAAAACCCTAAACCCTCAACCCTAAAGCCCAAACCCTATATCCTAAACATAAAAAAACAAAACATAAAATAAATAAAATAAAATAAACTTAAATCTAAAATAAAATAAAATAAACTAAAATAAATAAAACCTAAACCTAAACCTAAAATAACCTAAAGCTAAACTAAATAAAATAAACTAAATTAAAAATAAACATAAACATAAACTAAAAAATAAAACCTAAACATAAACCTAAAATAAAAACCTAAAACCTAAACCTAAAAAAATAAAATAAAAACCTAAACCTAGACCTATAAATAAAAAATAAAACCTTAACCTAAAAAATAAAATCAATATAAAACTCAACTAAAAAATAAATCTAAACCTAAACCGAAACCTAAAAAATAAACTAAAATAAATAAACTAAAAATAAATAAACCAAACCAAATAAAAAAAATAAACCCAAATAAAAATAAAAAATATAATAAACTAAAAAAATTAAAAACCCTAAACCCTAAACCTTAAACACTAAAACCTAAACTCTAAAATCTAAAACCCTAAACCCTAAACCCTGAAACTAACCCTAAACCTATAATCCTAAACCTGCAACCCTAAACCCTAAACTATAAAAACCTTAAACCCTTAACCCTAAACCCTAAACTAAACCTAAACCCTAAGCTAACCTTAAAATCATAACCCTTAACGCTAAAGCCTAAACCCTAAACCCTAAACTATAAACCCTAAACCCTAAATCCTAAACCCTATAAAGCTAAACACTTAAACATAAACTAAATAAAACCTAACAAAGATAAATAAATAAACCTAAATAAAAAAAATAAAAACATAAACTAAAACTTAAACCTAAACTTAAAAACAAAAAAATAACAAATAAAAACTAAATGAAAATAAAATAAATAAAAACCAAATCTAAAGAAAAAAATTAAAAACCAAAATAAAATAAAAACTAAACCTAAAATAAAAAATAAAATAAACTTAAAAGAAAATAAAATAAAAACTAAACAAAAACCTAAATAAAAATGAAAATAAAATAAACCAAAAAAAAAAAAAGTAAAATAAACTAAAATAAATAAAAAATAAACTAAATAAACATAAACCTACTAGTTTACTTAACATTAAAAGAAAAATAAAATCCTAACCCTAAACCCTAAACCCTAAATCCTTAACCCTAAAACCCTAAACCCTAAACCCTAAACCCTAACCCTAAACCCTAAACCCTAAAACCCTAAACCCTAATCCCTAAAACCAAAACCCTAATCCTCAAACCCTAAAACCTACAACCCTAAACCCTAAACCCTAAACGCCAAACCCTATATCTTAAACTTAAAAAAAATAAAACCTAAAATAAATAAAATAAAATAAACTTAAACCTAAATTAAAATAAAATAAACTAAAATAAATAAAACCTAAACCTAAACCTAAAATAACTTAAACCTAAACCTAAACATAAACTAAATAAAATAAACTAAATTAAAAATAAACATAAACATAAACTAAAAAATAAAACCTAAAATTAAACCTAAAACCTAAACCTAAAAAAATTAAATAAAAACCTAAAAAAAACTAAACCTAAAAAATAAAATCAAAATAAAACTCAACTAAAAAATAAATCTAAACCTAAATCGAAACCTAAAAAATAAACTAAAATAAATAAACCAAAAATAAATAAACCAAACCAAATAAAAAAAATAAACCCAAATAAAATAAAAAATATAATAAACTAAAAAAAATAAAAACCCTAAACCCTAAACCTTAAACACTAAAACCTAAACCCTAAAATCTAAAACCCTAAACCCTAAACCCTGAAACTAACCCTAAATCTATAATCCCAAACCTGCAACCCTAAACCCTAAACTATAAAAACCTTAAACCCTTAACCCTAAACCCTAAACTAAACCCTAACCTTAAGCAAACCTAAAATCATAATCCTTAACGTTAAAGCCTAAACCCTAAACCCTAAACCCCAAACCCTAAACCCTAAATCCTAAACCCTATAAAGCTAAACACTTAAACCTAAACTAAATAAAACCTAACAAAGAAAAATAAATAAACCTAAACGAAAAAAAAACATAAACTAAAACTTAAACCTAAACTTAAAACCAAAAAAAATAAAAAATAAAAACTAAATGAAAATAAAATAAATAAAAACCAAATCTAAAGAAAAAAATTAAAACAAAATAAAATAAAAACTAAACCTAAAATAAAAATAAAATAAACTTAAAAGATAATAAAATAAAAACTAAACAAAAACCTAAATAAAAATGAAAATAAAAATAAACCTAAATAAAAAAAGTAAAATAAACTAAAATAAATAAAAAATAAACTAAATAAACATAAACCTACTAGTTTACTTAACATTAAAAGAAAAATAAAATCCTAACCCTAAACCCTAAACCCTTAATCCTTAACCCTAAAACCCTAAACCCTAAACCCTAAACCCTAAACCTAAACCCTAAACCATAAAACCCTAAACCCTAATCCCTAAAACCTAAACCCTAATCCCCAAACCCTAAAACCTACAACCCTAAACCCTAAACCCTAAATACCAAACCCTATATCTTAAACTTAAAAAAATAAAACCTAAAATAAATAAAATAAAATAAACTTAAACCTAAATTAAAATAAAATAAACTAAAATAAATAAAACCTAAACCTAAACCTAAAATAACTTAAACCTAAACCTAAACATAAACTAAATAAAATAAACTAAATTAAAAATAAACATAAACATAAACTAAAAAATAAAACCTAAAATTAAACCTAAAACCTAAACCTAAAAAAATTAAATAAAAACCTAAAAAAACTAAAACTAAAAAAATAAAATAAAAATAAAACTCAACTAAAAAATAAATCTAAACCTAAACCTAAATATAAAAATAAACTAAAATAAATAAACCTAAAATAAATAAACCAAACCAAATAAAAATAAAAAACCAAAATAAAAATAAAAAATATAATAAATAAAAAATAAACTAAACAAACCTAAACTTATTGGTTTACTTAATTTTTTAAAAAATCTAAAACCCTAAGCTAACCCTAATCCCTAAACAATAAACCCTAAACCCTAAAAATAAAGTAAAATAAACCAAAACCTACCAGTTTACATATTTTAAAAATAAACCTAAACTAAAACCTGAAGCCTTAACCTAAATGATAAACCATAAACCATAAACCCAAAACCTTAAAAAAAACCCTAACCCTAAACCGTAAAAAAAAACATTAACCCTAAACCCTAAACCATAAACCTACAACCCTAAACCCTGAAGCTGAAACCCTAAAACCCTAAACCCCAACCCCAAAACCCTAAACCATAAACCCTAAACCCTAAACTATAAACCATAAGCCCTATAACGTAAAAACACTAAACCATAAACCCTAAAAACTAAACCCTAAACCCTAAACCCTAAAACCTAAACCCTAAACCTAAACCCTAAAATCATAAACCCTAAAATCCTAAACCCTAAACCCTAAACCCTAAACACTAAACACTAAAACCTAAACCCTAAAAACCTAAATACCCTAAACCATAAACCCTAAACTAACCCTAAACCCTTAACCCACATAAACCCTAAACCCTAAACCCCAACTAAACCCTAAACCTAAAATTCTAAAAACTTAAACCTAAACTAAATAAAACCTAAAAAATAAAATAAATAAAAAACCTAAACTAAAATAAAATAAATAAAATAAAATCATAAACTAAAATCTAAACCTAAACCTAAAAAGAAAAATAAACAAAAATAAAAACTAAACTAAACTAAAATAAATAAAAACCAAAACTAAAGAAAAAAACTAAAAAACAAAAATAAAATATAAACTAAACCTAAAATAAAAATAAATTAAACCTAAAATAAAATAAAATAAAACTAAATAAAAACCTAAATAATATTGAAAATAAAAATAAACTAAATAAACATAAAGAATAAAATAAACTAAAATAAATAAAAAATAAACTAAATAAAAACCTAAATAATAATGAAAATAAAAATAAACTAAATAAACACAAAGAATAAAATAAACTAAATTAAATAATAAATAAACTAAATAAACCTAAACTACAAGTTTACTTAACATAAAAAAATAAAAAAAACATATCCCTAAACCCTAAATCAAACCATAAGCCCTAAACCTACAACAATAAACTTTAAACCCAAAACCCTATAACCCTAAACACTAAACCCTAAACCCTAAACCCTAAAACCTAAACTTAAGCCCTAAACCCCAAACCCTAAAACCTATAACCCTAAACCCTAAACTAAACTCAAAACCCTAAACACTACACTTAAAAATAAACTTAAACCTAAAATAAACAAAATAAAATAAACCTAAACTTAAACTAAAATAAACAAAACTAAAATAAGTAAAACCTAACCCTAAACCTTAAATAAACTAAACCTAAATGAAAACCCAAACTAAATAAAATAAAACAAACTAAAAATAAACCTAAGCCTAAACTAAAAAATAAAACCTAAAAATAAACCTAAAATAAAAACCTAAAACCTAAACCTAAAAAATATAATAAAAATATAAACCTAAACCAAAAAATAAAAAATAATAACAACAAACAAAATAAAATAAAAATAAAACATAACTAAAAAAATAAAGCAAACCAAAACTTAAATATATAAAAGAAACTAAAATAAAAAACCAAAACAAAAATAAATAAATCTAAAATAAACTAAATAAAATAAAAAAAACCTAAATAAAAATAAAAAGTAAAATAAACTAAAATAAATAAAAATAAGCTAAATAAACCTAAACTTATTAGTTTACTCAACATTAAAACAAAATAAAATAAATAACCAAAACCCTAAACCCTAAAACTAACCCTAAACCCTAAACATACAACAGTAAACCCTAAACATTAAATCCTAAAACCCTAAACCCTAAACCCTAAACCCTAAATCCTAAACCCTAAACCCTAAACCGTAAACCGTAAAACCCTAAACACTAAACCCTAAAACCTAAACCCCTAAACTCTAAACACCAAACCATAAAACATACAACCCTAAACCCTAAACCCTAAGGTTAAATAAATACCTAAAGCTAAAATAAAAAAATAAACCTAACCTAAAATAAACTAAAATTAAATAAATAAAACCTAAACCTAAACCTAAAATAAACTAAACATAATCCTAAACCTAAACTAAATAAAATAAAATAAACTAAAAATAAATCTAAGCCTAAATTAAAACCTAAAATAAAACTAAAATAAACCAAAACCCTAAATCATAAACCTAAACCCTAAACCCTAAACCCTAAAACCTTAAACCCTAAACCCTAAAACCTAAACCCTAAACCCTAATCACCAAACCATAAAACATACAACCCTAAACCCTAAACCCTAAACCCTAAACTCTATGTTTAAAAAAATACTTAAAGTTAAAATAAACTAAACTTAAATAAATAAAACCTAAACCTAAACCTAAAATAAACTAAACCTAAACCTAAACCTAAACTAAATAAAATAAAATAAACTAAAAATAAACCTAAACCTAAGCTAAAAAATAAAACTTAAAACTAAACCTAAATTAGAAACCTAAAACCTAAACCAAAAAAATAAAATTAAAACCTAAACCTAAACCTAAAAATTAAAATTATAATCTAAACTAAAAAAAACAAAATAAAAATAAAATTGAACTAAAAATAAACCCAAACCTAAACCAAAACCTAAAAAAGAAACCAAATAAAAATAAAAAATAAACTAAATAAATCTAAGCATACGGTTTAATTAATTTTAAAAAGATTAATAATAAAATAAATAAAATAAAATAAACCTAAACCTAAACTATAATAAACTAAACTAGAATAAATAAAACTTGAACCAAAACCTAAAATAAACTAAATCTAAACTAAATAAAATAAAGTAAACTAAAATAAATAAAACCTTAAAATTATCTAAACTAAAATAAATAAAACCTAAACATAAACTTAAAATAAACTAAACCTAAACCTAAAGACAATAAAATAAACTAAAAAAACCTAAACATAAACTAAAAAAACTAAAACCTAAATAAAATATAAACCTAAACCTAAAAAAAAATGAAAATAAAACCTAAACCTAAACCTAAAATAAAAAAAAATAAAACCTAAACCTAAAAAAATAAAATAAAAATAAAACTAAACTAAAAAACATAAACTTAAATCTAAACCTAAAAAATAAACTAAAAATAAACCTAAAACAAATAAACTAAACTAAATAAAATAAAAAAAAATATACCAAAATTAAAATTATAAAATAAAATAATAAAAAATAAATTAAATAAAAACCTGTTTACTTAATTTAAAATAAAACCCTCTAAACCCTAAAATTAAACAAAACCAAAAACCAAACTTATTTTAAAATAAACCTAAACTAAAACTTGAACCCTAAACCTAAAGCTCTAAACCTTAAACTAAAAAATACCCTAACCTTAAATCAAAAAAAACTTATACACTAAACCCTAAACCTAACCCTAAACTAAAGAATAAAACCCAAAACCCAAAACCCAAAATCCAAAACCTAAAACCCTAAACCCTAAACTATAAATCGTAAACCCTAAACCTAAACCCTAAACCCTAAATATTAAACCCTAAACCCTAAACCCTAACCCTAAACTTAAACCTAAAAGCTCTAAACCATAAACTAAACCTAAACCTTAAACACTAAACCCAAACCATAAAACTGAAAACCTTAAACCCTAAACCCTAAACCCTAAACATATAACCCTAAACCCTAAACCCTAAACCCTAAACCCTAAACCCTAAACCCTAAACTAACCATAAACCCTAAGCTAACCCTAAACCTTAAACCCTAAAAGCTAAACCCTAAACACTAAACCCTAAACCCTAAACTAAACTAACCCTAAACCCTAAACCCTAAATGCTAAAAAGCTAAAAACTTAAACCTAAATTAAATAAAACCTAAAAATAAAATAAATAAAAACCTAAACCAAAATAAAATAAAAGATAAAATAAAATAAAACATAAACCTAACCTAAACCTAAACCTAAACTCAAAAAATAATAATAAAACAAAAAATAAACTAAACTAAAATATAATAAAAAACTAAAACTAAACTAATAAATCTAAAACCTAAATAAAATAAAATTAAACTAAAATAAAAGTAAAATAAACCTAAAATAAAATAAAATAAAAACTAAATAAAAACATAAATGAAAAAAATAAAATAAACATAAATCAAAATAAGAAATAAAATAAACTAAAATAAATAAAAGATAAACTAAATAAACCTAAACCTACTAGGTTACTTAACATAAAAAACCCTAACCCTAAACCCAAAACTAACCCTAAACCTTAAACACTAAACCCTAAACCTACAACACTAAACCCTAAACCCTAAACCCTAAAACCCTAAACCCTAAACCCTAAACCCAAAACCATAAACCCTAAACCCTAAAACCCTAAACCCTAAACCCTTAATGCTAAATCCTAAACCATAAACCCTAAACCCCAAAAAAAAAAACAACATCCTAAACCTAAACACTAAACCCCAAAGCCTAAACCCTAAACCGAAAAAACCTAAAAAAACTAAACCTAAACTAAACAAAACCTACAAATAAAATAAATAAAAAAACCTAAACCTAAATAAATAATAAAATTAAATTAAATAAAAACTTAAACTAAAGCTTAAACCTAAACCTAAACCTAAAATTAAAATAATATAAAAAATAAAATAAATAAAAACCAAACTAAGCTAGGAAATAAAATAAACCTGAAAATAATCTAAATAAAATAAAAATTAAATGTAAATTAAAAATAAAATAAACCTAAAATAAAATCAAATAAAAAATAACTAAAATTTAAACTTGAAATAAATAAAATAAAATAAACCTAAATCTAAAAAATAATAAACTAAACTAAATAAATAAACCTAAACCTAAAGCTAAAATAAACTATACCTAAACCCTAAACAAAAAAAAATAATAAACTAAAAATAAACCAAACATAAACTAATAAACCTAAAATAATAAAAAATAAAAAACCTATAACCTAAACCTATAAAATAAAATGAAAACCTAAACCTAAAAAATAAAAAAGAAACCTAAACTTGAAAATAAAATAAAAGTAAAACTAAATTAAAAAAATAAACATAAACCTAAACCTTAACTTAAAAAATAAACTAAATTAAAAAAGCTAAACTAAAATAAATTAACCTAAAATAAATAAACTAAACTAAGTAAAATAAATAATAAACCTAGATAAAATAAAAAAAATAAATAATAAATTAATAAACTAAATAAACCTAAACCTACAATTCTTTAAAAACCCCACTAAACCCTAAACCCTAAACCCTAAACCCTAAATCCTAAATCATAAACCTTAAAAATAATCATAAATCTTAAATCCTAAACGTACAATGGAAAACTTACAACTCTAAACCCTAAACCCTAAACCCTAAAGCCTAAACCATAAACCCTAAATAAAAAAATAAATTAAAAATAAATAAAAAACCCTAACCTAAACCCTAAACCTTAAAACTAAACCTAAATCCTTAACCTACAACCCTAAACCCTAAAATCCTAAACCCTAAACCCTAAAACCATAAACCCTCAACCCTAAACCCTAAACCCTAAACCCCAAACCATAAAACTTACAACCCCTAAACCCTAAACCCTAAACCCCAAAACCAAAACCCTAAGCCATAAATTATAAACACTAAAAACCCTAAACCTTAAAGCCTAAACATTAAACCCTAAACCCTAACCCTAAACTTTAAACCTTAAAATAAAATAAAATCCTAAAAAAACCTAAAACCTAAAAAACTTAAACATAAACTAAAACTTAAAATAAAATAAATAAATAAAATCTAAAATAAAAAAGAAAATAAACTAATAAAAATAAAAAAAAAAAATAAATAAATAAAACCTACTAAATAAAAAAGACCTAATAATAAAAAAACATAAATTAAAAAAACTATATAAAAAATCTAAACCTAAACATAAATAAAAAATAAAATAAAAACCTAAACTAAAAAATAAATATAAACCTAAAATAAGATTAAAATAATAAATAAAATAAAATAAACCTAAACATAAACTAAAATAAATTAAACTAAAATAAATAAAACCTAAAACTAAACCTAAAATAAACTAAACCTAAACCCTAAACCGAATAAAAAATAAACTAAAAATAAATCTAAACCTAAATTAAAAAAAATTGAAAATAAACCAAATTAAAACCTAAAATATAAACTAAATAAAACATAAAAAAAATAAAATTAATAAAAAACCCAAACCTAAATAAATAAAAAAAATCAATTAAAAAAAAACCTAAACTACAACCTAAACCTAAACCTAAACCCAAAAAAAAATTAAATAAAAAAATAAAACTAAACTAAAATAAAATAAATAAAACCTAAACTAAACTAAAAAAATTAAAACCTAAATAAAATAAAACTAAACCTATAATAAATATGAAATAAACCTAAAATAAAATAAAATTTAAAATAAATAAAACCTTATACCTAAAATATAAAACCTAAAAATAAATAAAAAATAAAACCTAAACTAAAAAAACCTAAACCTAAAATTAAAATAAAATAAACCTAAACCTAAACTAAAATAAATTAAACTAAAATAAATTAAACTAAAATAAATAAAACCTAAACCAAACATAAAATAAACTAAACTTTAACCTAAACCTAAACTAAGAAAATAAAATAAGCCAAAAATAAACCTAAACCTAAACTAAAAAATAAAACCTAAAAATAAACCTAAAATAAAAACCTAAAACCTAAACCTAAAAATAAAAAAATAAAGCATAAACCTAAATAATAAAATAAAAATAAAATTAACGTAAAAAGGAACATAAATCTAAACCTAAACCTAAAAAATAAACCAAAATAAAAAACCTAAATTGACATAAATAAACCTAAATTAAATGAACTTAAGAAAATAAAAATAAATAAACCAAAATCAAAATAAAAAATAAAATTAACTAAAATAAATAAAAAATAAACTAAATAAACCTAAACCTACCAGTTTACTTAATTTAAAGAAAATAAAACAATATGAAAAAAACCCTAACCTAAAACTATCCCTAAACCTACAACCCCAAACCCAAAACTCTAAACCCTAAAACTAACCCAAACCCAAAACCCTAAACTTACAACCCTAAACCTACAACACTAAACCCTAAACCCTAAGCCCTAAACTAACCCAAAACCCTAAATAAAAATAAATAAATAATTAAAATAAACACTAACCTTAAATCCAAAACCCTAAACCCTAAACTCTTAACCTACAACCCTAAACCCTAAAACCCTAAACCTTAAACCCTAAACCCTAAATATTGAACCATAAACCCTTAACCTAAACTTAAACCATAAAACCTATAACCTTAAACCCAAAACCCTAAACCCTAAATGCTAAACCTTAAAATCTTAAAAACCTAAACCTAAACTAAATAAAATCTAAAAGAAAATTTGAAGAAAAAACCTAAACTTAAATAAAATAAAATAAAACCTAACTAAAACCTACACTTAAACTTGAACATAAACCTAATCCTAAAGCTAAAATCAAAATAAATTAAAAAATAAAACTAAACTAAATGAAAATAAATTAAATCTAAAAATAAAACCTAAATAAAATAAAAACTAAACAAAAGATAAAAATAAAATAAAACTAAAATAAATAAAATATAAAACCTAAACCATAAACTAAAAGAAAAACCTAAACCTAAAATAAACAAAATAAAATAAACCTAAACCTAAACTAAGATAAAGTAAAATAAATAAAACCTTAATAAAACCAAAATTAAACTAAACCTAAACCATAAAATAAATAAAATAAACATGCTAAAATAAACCTAAACCTAAAAGTAAACCTAAAATAAAACCTAAAACCTAAACCTAATAAAATAAAATAAAAACCTAGACCTAAAACTCAAAATAAAAAATAAAACTTTAATTTAAAAATTAATATAAATATAAAACTAAACTAAAAAAATAAAAATAAACATAAACCTAAACTTAAAAGATAAACTAAAATAAAAATTGTAAACTATAAAAAATAATACTAAAATAAATTAAATAAAAATAAAAAATAAACCTATATAAAAAAATAAAAATAAAATAAATAAATAATAAACTAAACCTATCGCTTAGTCTAAAACCCTAAACCCTATAGTCTAAACCCTAAGCCCTAAATCCTAAAGCCTAAATCCTAAAACTAACTCTAAACTTTAAACCCTAAACCTACAACCTTAAACACTAAACTAACCCTAAATCCTAAACCCTAAATAAAAAAATATAAAATAAAATAAAATAAAACCCTAACCCTAAACCCTAAACCCTAAAACCCTAAACCCTAAACCCCAAACCCCAAACACTAAACCCTAAATCATAAACCCTAAACCCTAAACCCTAAATCCTAAAACCTACAACCCTAAACCCTAAACCTGAATCCCCATACCCAAAATGCCAAAGAACCCTAAACCCTAAACCTTAAATCCTAAATCCTAAAACCTAAAACTAAACCTTAAATAAATAAAAAAAATAAATAAATAAACCTAAACCAAAATAAAAAAATAAAAAAAAGAATAAAAACATAAACTAAAACCTAAATCTAAACCTAAAATGAAAAAAAATAAATTAAAATAAAATAAATAAAAATCTAAACTAAATTAAAAAAAATAAAAAAAAACTATATAAAAATAAAATCTAATAAATACTAAATAAAACCTAAACCTAAAAAAGCTAAAATAAATAAAAAATAAAACCTAAACCCTAATCTAAAAAAACTAAACCTAAAATAAAAATAAAGTAAACCTAAACCTAAACTAAAATAAATAAAACCTAAAACTAAACCTAAAATAAACTAAACTTAAACCTAAAGCTAAACTAAATAAAATAAAATAAACTAAAAATAAACCTAAACCTAAATTTAAAAATAAAACCTAAAAATAAACATAAAATAAAAACCAAAAACCTAAACCTAAAAAACTAAAATAAAAACCTAAACCTAAACCTATAAATAAAAAATAAAACCTAAAACTAAATAATAAAAAAAATAAAACTAAACTAAAAGATAAACCTAAACCTAAACCTAAACTTAAAAAATTAAACCAAATAATAAACCTAAACTAAAATAAACAAGCCTAAAATAAATATACTAAACTAAATAAAAAAACCAAAATTAAAATAAATAAATAAAAAAAAGTAAAATAAATAAAAAATAAACTAAATAAATTAAATAAACAAAATAAACCTAAGCCTACCAATTTACTTAAAAAAAACTATAAGCCCTAAATCCTAAACCTTAAATAGTAAACCCTAAACCCTAAACCTTAAAAAACCCTAAACCCTAAACTTAAATCCTATTCATAAACCCCAACCCAAATGCATAAACCCTAAAACCCTAAACCCTAAACCTAAACCCACCCTAAACCCTAAACCCTAAACCCCAAGCCCTAAACTAAACCTAAACCTAAGATAACTAACTAAATTAAAAGTAAACCTAAACCCTAAGAAATAACATAAGAACATCACCCAACTAGGCTCGCTTAGATCCAAAGGGAGGCAACATGGAATTATCGACCGGTGGTTGGGGATCTGGAGGTGCCGTGGGTTTGGAGGCTCTGAGCAAAGGGTGGTTAAGGACTAAGGTTACCCATGGTGGCTAAGGGAGAGATCGAGGATATGATGGTGGATCCGCTACTCAACATGTTAAAATGGGAACTAGAGAAACTAAATAAAATCAACTACTTATGGAATTATTTCACAAGAGAGAAATTCTATTATTGGTTTTGATTTTCTATGTGCTCATTTATCTAAATAAAAAATAAACCTAAACCTACCACTAAATTTAAAAAAAACTAAATGCTAAACTCTAAACCATAAACACTAAATCATAAACCTAAACCCTAAAACTAACCCTAAACCTAAAAAATCATAAACCCTAAACCTAAACCTAAACTAACCCTAAACCCTAAGTCACCCTAAAACCTAAAAACCTAAACCTAAACTAAATAAAACCTAAACTAAAAAAAAATATTAAAAACCTAAACATAAATAAAAAATAAAATAAAATAAAACCTAAACTAAAACTTAAACCTAAGCCTAAACCTAAATAAAAAATAAAATAAATAAAACCTAAACTAAACTAAAAAAATAAAATAAACCTAAAATAAAAAACCTAAATAAAGTAAAACCTAAACATAAAATAAAATAAAATCAACTTAAAATAAAATAAAATAAAACTAAATAAAAACTTAAGCAAAAAATATACATAAAAATAAAACCTAAAATAAATAATAAGTAAAACTTGTAAACTAAAAAAATAAAACCTAAACCTAAAGTAAATAAAATAAAATAAACCTAAACCTAAAAAACAAATAAAACCTAAAATAAACCTAAATAAAAAATAAAATTAAAACTAAATAAAATCCTAAAAGTAAAAAAATATACCAAAAAATAAATAAAAAATAAAACTTAAACCTAAAATAAAAATGAAATAAACAAAATAAAATAAACCTAAACCTAAACTAAAATAAATAAAACCTAAACCTAAATCTAAACCTAAAATAAATAAAATAAAATAAACTAAAATAAACCTAAAATAAAATCTAAACTTAAACCTAAAAAAATAAAATAAAAACCTAAACCTAAACCTAAACCTAAAACTAAAAATAAAAAATAAAACCTAAACCTAAAAGAAATGCTCAACTAAAAAATAAACCTAAACCTAAGCCTAAAATATAAACTAAAATAAGAATAAACAAAATAAATAAACTAAACTAAATAAAATAAAAATAAACATAAATACAAATAAAGAATAAAATAAACTAAATAAACCTAAACCTACACTTAATTTAAAAAAACTAACCCTAAACCATAAACCCTAAACCTAAACCCTAAAACCCCAAAGCCTAAACACTAAACCCTAATCCCTAACCCTAAACCATAAACCCTAACATAAACCTAAACCCTAAACCCTAAAACCTAAAACCTAAACCTAAATTAAATAAAACCTAAAATAAAATATATAAAACCTAAACCTAAATAAATAATAAATAATAAAACCTAAACTATACTAAACCTAAACCTAAAAGTAAAAAATTAACAATAAAATAAACTAAAATAAATAAATAATAACCTAAAACTTAAATATAAAATGAATCTAAGAATAAAAAACCCAAATAAAATAAAAAACTACACATAAAATAAAACAAAATAAACCAAAAAATAAAATAAAATAAAAACTAAATAAAAACCTAAACCTAAAAAATAAACCTAAAATTAAATAAAAAATAAAACCTAAACCCTAAATAAAAAAAACTAAACCTAAACCTAATATAAAAATAAAATAAACAAAATAAAATAAACTTAAACCTAAACTAAAATAAACTAAACTAAAATAAATAAAACTTAAACCAAAACCCAAAATAAACTAAACCTAAACCCTAAACTAAATAAAATAAAATAAACTAAAATAACCCTAAACCTAACTAAAAAATAAAACCTAAAATAAATAAAATAAAAACCATAACCTAAACCTAAAAATAAATTACAAACCTAAACCTAAAAAAAATAAAATAAAAATAAACTAAACCAAAATAAACATAAATCTAAACCTAAACCTAATAAATAAACTAAAATAAAAACCTAAAATAAAATAAATAATTAAACTAAAAAAAAAATAAAAATAAACCTAAATAAAATATAACTGAAATAAACTAAATAAACTACTAAATTTAAAAAAAACTTTAAACGCTAAACCCTAAGCCCTAAACACAACATCCTAAAGCCTAAAACCTAAAACAAACCCAAAACCCTAAACCGTAAAAAAAGCTTAAACCCTAAACCCTAAACCCTAAAACCCTAAACTAACCCTAAAAACCCTAAACCCTAAATCTTAAACCCTAATCTAAACCTAACCCCTAAGCTAACCCTAAACTCTAAACCTTAAACCCTAAGAATCCTAAACCTGAAGCCTAAACACTAAACCTAAACCTAACCTTAAACCTAAACCCTAAACAAACCCTCCCTAAACCCTAAGCCATATGCCCTAAACCCTAAACCCTAAAACCTAGAAACCTAAACCTAAACTAAATAAAACCAAAAAATAAAATAAATAAAAACCTAAACCTAAATAAAATAAATAAAATAAAAAATAAAACCTAAACTAAAATTTAAACCTAAAAAACTAATAAATATATTAAAACTAAAAAAATAAAATTAAAATAAACCTAATAAAAAACAAAATAAAATAAAACTAAACATAAATAAAATAAAATAAACTATAAAATAGAAAAGAAAACTAAATAAAACCTATACCTAAAAATAAACCTAAAATAAATCCTAAAATAAATAAAAAATAAAACCTAAACCCTAAACTAAAATAAAACCTAAACAAAATAAAAAATAAATAATCAAAATAAAATAAACCTAAACCTAAACTAAAATTAAGTAAACTAATAATTAATTAAACCTAAACCTAAAATAAACCTAAACCTAAACCTAAACAAAATAAAATAAAATAAAATGAAACTAAACCTAAACCTAAACTAAAAAATAAAGAAAAATAAACCAAAATAAAATAAAAACCTAAACCTAAAAAAAAATAAAATAAATCCAAACCAAATAAAAAAGAAAACCTAAACAAAAAAGATAAAATAAAATAAACTCAACTAAAACCTAAACCTAAAATATAAACTAAATTAAAACCTAAACTTATAAAAAACTAAATTAAATAAAATAAAAATTAAACCTAAATAAAAATAATAAAGTAAACTAAATATACTAAATAAACCTAAACTACTAAATTTTTTAACCTTAAACCCTAAATCCTAAACACTAAACCCTAAACCCTAAACCCTAAACCTAAACCTAAATAAAACTAAACCTAAATTCAAAACCCTAAATAAACCCTAAACCTAAAAGCTTAAACCTAAAGCCCTAAACACTAAACCCTAAACTAACCCTAAACCCTAAACCCTAAACCTAAACCCACCCTAAACCCCAAACCTAAACTAAAAACTAAATAAATTAAAAGCCTAAACCTAAAACCTAATAAACCAAACCTAAACCTAAACCTAAGAATGGCAAACCTTGAATAACATCACCACAACCAAGCTCAGATCTAGTGGTGGAGGCTAAGGTGGAGGTAAAATCATAATGGTGATTCTTGAGGTGTGTGGATGGAGGTGGTGGTCTGGTTGTTATGGAAGGAGGAGCTAATGAGGTTATAGCCATGATGGCGAGGGAAACATTGGGATATGATGGTGGATCCTAAAAGCGTGGTGGTTCCATGGGAACTGGAGAAACCAAAGAATAAATCCATACTAGCTTATGGAACTATGTCTTAAGATGGTTCTAGTTATCTAGGGTTTTGATTTGCCTATGTGTTCCTTTTTATCTATGTCAAACTTGTGTCTTAAAACTTGGTGTGTTACTTTGTTGATGAATTGAATAAAAGAAAATCTAAATTTGTTCTCTATTAAAAAAAAAACCCTAAACCCTAAATAAATAAAACCTAACCTAAACCTAAAACCTAAACTACAATTTGGTACAACATTAGCTAAAAACTTTATTGATTTTGACTTTTAGTTTATGGTGGTTGGTGGCTACCGCCCACCTTGTTTTGTATTCGGTGATTTTCAATAGTTGACTTATGTTTCCTTTAGTTGATGGTTTTTGAGCTATTTAGTCATTTGTGGTTGCTCACTGGTTTGGCTTGGTGGCTACTTATTATTGGAACTTTTTTGAGGGCTATCTTGGTTTTGTTGGTTGTTTCTTTATTAATTGGCATTGGTCCTGTTCTGATGGTCGGTTCTAGTTTTCCTGGTTTGGAGCTTGGATGGGTATTTGGTTAATGGTTGTTGTTGGTATTCGACTTTGTTATAGCCTCTCTATTGTGACTAGTCTGTGGTTTTGTTTGGTGGTTTCACTAGCTAGTTGTCGCTAGTTGATCTTTATTTAATGCTACTAGATCTAACTATATGGACTACTATTTTTGCTTATATCAAGTATGGACTATGATGCCATTAATGTTACTCAACCTTCTCCTAAACATATTACATATGATTGTAACCCTTCTTTAAAGTTTGATGCTCATATGTATTATTGGCCCTCGAGATGATCTTAACTCTCAGCCTTCTCTTTCTTAGCTCTCTCCTTTTCCTCTCTTATCCTTATCTTTTAGCAATGACTTTTCCTTGTCAGATTTCTTTTATAGTTGGAACTTTAAGGGAATGGTCATTGCTCACCAACCCAAGTGTTGTTGTGGATCTTGCTTATCTTTCTTTCTCAAAGAAATCATGAACTGTTGACTCATCCTTACTATTTTGGATTTGTTTTATTTTACTCCATATTTTTCTCTTATGCTTTTAGGCACTATATTTGCTCTTTTTTCTAATGTACTTTGATGGGGTTTACCTCTGGTTTCTTGTAGCTCTAATAAGAGTAGAATTTTAGAGCTTTTACCTTTTAAGACATTATATCTTTTCCTTTATTTTAATAAAATCTAACTTTCCCAAAAATACCCCAAAACCTTAAACCTAAATAACCTAGACCATAAAACCCTAAACCATAAACCCTAAACCCTAAACCCTAAACCTAAACCTAAAAAACCTAAATCTAAAACCCTAAACTAATTAAACCCTAAATCCTAAACACTAAACCCTTAACCCTAAACCCTAAACCTAACCCTAAAACCTAAACCCTAAAACCTAAAAGTATAAAACCTAAAATCCTAAACCTAAATCATAAAAACCCTAAACCCTAAACCCTAACCTAAACCCTAAACCTAAATTCCAAACCCTAAACCTAAACCTAAAGTAACTAAATAAATTAAAAAATAAGTATAAACCCAAAAAAACTTAATAAACCTAAACCCTAAGAATGAACCTGACGATAGGAACATCACGCCAACCAATTAGTCTAGATCTCATGGTGGAGGCAAGGAGAGGTAGCTTATCAAATGGTGGGAGATCTGAGGTGCTAGTAGATATGGAGGTGGTGGTCATGGTTTTGGTGGCGGAGGAGGACAAAAGTTATAGTTGTTGTGGTGAGGGAGAGATCTATATGATGATCTCACTACTAAAGAGGTCGGGTGGTTCTGATGGGAACCAAGAAATGAAGAATGGCCAATCTGATCACTACATATGGAACTGTCTTTATAGTAGAGACAATTCTAGTTATATGATTTGATTTTCTATGCATGCTCATTTCTTATCTATGTCAGTGTCTAAAACTTGGTGTGTTACTTTGTTGGTGAAATTGAAAAAAGAAATGTTTAATCTAAATTTGTTAAAATGCCAAAACCCTAAACCTAAACTTGAACTAAACCCTAAAACCCTAAACCTAAACTAAATAAACCCTAACCCAAACCAAAACCTAAACTCTAAACCCTAAACCCCTAAACCCTAAACTTAAACCTAAAGCTAAACCCTAAACCCTAAACCTAAACCCTAAACCCTAAACCTATCCCTAAACCAAAACCTCTAAACCTAAACCTAAACTAAACTAAACCTAATAATCCTAAAACTAAAACCTAAAAATAAATAAAAAAAATTAAACCTAAATAAAAATAAAATAAAATTAAACCTAAAAAAATAAAATAAAATAAACTAATAAAATAAATTAAAATAAAATAAAAAAAAACTTAAACTAAACTAAAAAAATAAAATAAACCTAAATAAAAAACTTAAACAAAATAAAAAACTAAATGTAAAATAAAATAAAATCAACCTAAAATAAAAAAAATAAAACCTAAACCTTAAAAATAAACTAAAATAAACCTAAACCCTAAAAAAAACTAAACCAAAAAATAATAATAAAATAAATAAAATAAAATAAACCTAAACCTAAACAAAAAAATAAAACCTAAAATAAACCTTAAAATAAAACCAAAAAAACCTAACCTAAAAAATAAATTAAAACCTAAACCTAAACCAAAAAATAAAAAATAAAACCTAAACCTAAAAAATAAAATAAATGTTAAACTTAACTAAAAAATAAGCCTAAACCTAAAAAAATAAACTTATATAAAAAACATAGCTAAATTAAATAAAAATAAAAATAAACCTAAATAAAAAGCTAAAATTAAAATTAAACTAAAACAAATAAATTGTAAACTAAATAAACCTAAACCTACTATTTTCTTAATTTAAAAAAAAATTGTCCCTAAACCCTAAACCCTAAAACCCTAAACCTAAACATAACCTAAATCCTAAACTCCTTAAAAAACTAAAACCCTAAAGTCTAAACCTTAAATTAAAACCTAAATCCTAAACCTAAACCTAAACAATAATAAACTGAATCCTAAATACCCTAAACCAAAACACTAAACCCTAAAACTTAAATCCTAAACACTAAACCTTAAGACTAAATCATAAACCCTAAAACTTAAACCTAAATAAGAAAATAATATATAATATAAAACCCAAATTGAAACCCAAACCTAAACCTAAAAAATAAAATAAAATAGAAAATAATAATTAAACTAAAAAGAGAATAAATAAAACCAAACTCAATAAAAAATAAAATAAACCTAAAAATAAAACTAAACCTAAAATAAAATAAATCAAATCTAAGATAAAATAAAATAAAAATAAATAAAAAAACCTAGACCAAAAAAATAAACCTAAGACCAATGTTGCTAAATCTTCTCGATGATGATTATATGGGAAAAGAAAATGGTTTCCAAACTTATCATGCTAAAAAAGAGAAAAATGTTAAAAATTCCTCCCAAATTGCTAAGAAACACTAGATCGCCAACCTCCTCTCCTCTCTTAATTAACCTTTTTAACCCTTTTATTTTATTATGTTTAATTTTATTATTTGAATGTAAGAGGATCGGTACCTCTATTCAGATTATTAAAAATCTTTATCAGATATATAATATTTGTTTACTTATTTTTTCGAGCCTCTTATTCATGCTAATAAAATTAACCATGTTGCTAGAATGATTTTCAAATTTTTCTCTAATGTCAATAATAAGAATTGGTGTTTTTGGAATAACTTTGTAGATGTTTCTATTCTTGATGATTTTCAACAAGTTGTCAATGCTCGAATCTCTTATGGTGATTAATGTGTATTGGGCTTAGATCTGGTAGAAATCTTCTTTGGGATAATTTGAGGAATTTTTCTACCTCTGTCAATAAACCTAAGTTTGTTGGTGGTGATTCCAATGCTATTTACTCACTTTTGAATGAATTCGTGGTTTCTCTCCTAATATTCATTCCATGGAAAAATTTTCTAATATGAACCTTTATTGTAATTTGATTGATATTAGTTTTAAAGGTTCGAATTATACTTGGTAAAACTCTATACTTTGACAAAGGTTGTATCATATTCTATTTAATACTCATTGGATTACGCAATGGCATATTACTTCTCTCTATCATTTAACCAAAACCTTGTCTAATCATGTTACTATTTTGATTTCTATTAAAGATAATTTTAATAGATTAAAAACTCTCTCTCCTTTAGATTTCGTAACATGTGGATTCAACATATTTTTTTTTAATGTTGTGGTTAACAATTGGAAAGTTCTTTTACATCCTGATAATTTGATTATGGGGATGAATAGACTTTGGTTTAAGCTTAAAAGACTTAAGCAAATGGGTTGGTAGAATAAGCATTATTTTAAAATCCTTTTGCTAATATCAAAGATATGGAAAAAACTGGTTTGTGATCTTAAGGTCTCTATTATGTCTGATCCTTCTAAGATTAAGGACTAGACTGAGGTGAAAGATAAATTAATTAATTTTTAAAATATGGAAGAGGCTTATTGGCATCAAAAAGGTGCAAGTAAACATATTGATGGTGACAAGAATACTAGTATTTTCATGGTTTAGTTAATAAAAAAGAGAGCTTTAAATAATATTCAAAAAATTAAAGATTACAATGGAGAATGGATTATGGAGAATAATGATATTAAGGATTTGTTATTAAATACTTTAGAACTATGCTAAATAAGACTTGATCTTATGAAACTATTTCTAAATCGCACTTGATTCCTTCTATTATTACTAATGATGACTATGATTTGCTTACTATTATGCCTAATGAAGATAAAATTTTAAAGTTCTTAATAGCATACATAGATTCTCGTTGGTCCTGAGAGTTTCACTACTCAATTTTTTCAAATTTGTTAGTTTATTATTAAAAATGATTTGATTGAGGCTGTGGCTGATTTTTTTTAATGGTAATCTTTTTCCTAGATATTTTACTAGCACTTATATTATTCTCATACTTAAGAAAGATAATCCGTTATTGGAGTGATTTTAGACCTATTAGTTTTGCACCTTCTTCAATAAGTTGATTTCCAAAATTCTTGTCAACAGGCTTAGTCATTTACTTCATAAGATTATCTATCTCAACCAAACTAGTTTTCTTAAAAGTAGATCTATTTATGATAACATTTTACTTGCCCAGGAATTAATTCATGACTTAGATGCTAAGACTAGAGGTGGAAACATTCTTTTCAAATTAGATATTACCAAAGCTTTTGATAATATCTCTTCAAATTTCCTTTCCCATATTCTGAATTTCTTTTGGTTTTCTGATAAATTTACTTTTCTTATTAAAATTTGTCTTAAGAATGCTTGCTTTTATTTTTCTTAATAGGGAAGCTTTGATCTTCTTTCCTTCTTCCCATGGCTTAAGATAAGGGGATCCTTTATCTCTATTTATTTATTATTCTTGAGTTCTTATCTTATAGCATCAATGAGTTATTTTAAACAATCCTAGTATGTATACAATACTCTTGGTGGTCTTCCTATTTCCCACTTAAGTTTTGTAGATGATTTCATTATTTTTGCAATGCTTCTATTCAACATGTCAAGAACCTCAAGATTTTTTTAAATAAATTTGGTAGAGAAAGTGGTCTTTCTATCAATGATAAAAAAAAGCTATTTTATTATTTCTTCAAGTATCTCTAATAATAAAATCAATCAAATATGGCATATCACTAATTTTAAACATCAACACTTACCTCTTAAGTACTTGGGTTCTCCTCTATTTAAAGGTCCAAAATGATCCCATCTTTTTGATGAGTTAATTCAAATAAATTGAAATAAAATTTTCGTTTGGGAATTCCATTTACTTTCCTTTGGTGGTAGACACACTATTCTTAAGAGAACTCTAATTCTATGCCTCTTTATTTGATTCAAATTATTATTCCCACTAATTCTACTCTTATTAGAATTGATCGCTGTTTAATAAATTTTTTGGGATCCAATAATTCTATTAAAAGAATGCATTGACATCTGGTATAAATGTTATGGTTATTTGGGTGAAGGTGGTCTTGGTTGCAAACCTATTCGTGAAGACTTTCTTCTCTCATATTCTCTAGTGGAATTTTAGAAAGAATGATAGCCTTTGGGCTAATTTTATGATAGAAAAATATTGCCAAGGTAAACACCTCTTATCTGCTTATAAAGTTGGTGACTCTCTGTTTGGAAAAGGCTTTGCTCCATTAAATGGGTTGTTGAATCTTTAATATCTTGGGGTATTCATTCGCTCTTCTATCTTTGGCAAGATAATTGATTGGTAATGGCTCTATTGACTTTTATCTACACACTCTACTACTAGTATCAAAGTTAACTCTTTTTTTCTTAATAACAATTGGAATGAAAACAAACTTGAGAACTACATTCCTATTACTATTTTTGACAAGTTTTGCAACATCACTATCTTTTCTAATAAACGATCAAATTTTTTCAAGCTCTCTTACAATGAGATTTCATTCTTAAAGAGGTTTGAATTTTATTAGAAATAAACAAAACACCTCTAATGTTTTCATTAAACTTTGGAACAATATCATTCCCATTTCTAATTATATTTTAGCTTGAAGGAGTTTGAATAACTTCATTCCTGTAGATTGCTTACTGGCTAAAAGGGTTTTATTTACCTTCAAGTGCTAATGTTTCTTTCATATTGAAAATGTTAATCATGTTTTGTCAATGGTGCTATTACTTCCAAACTTTGGATATGGTATGATGATTTATTTAACACTAACTATTTTCATGGCTCTCTTTTATATATCAACTTCTTGAAGTTTGTTTCCATAAACTGAAAGGTCATAAAAAGTTTTAATTGCTATTACCCTTATTTGGTTCATTTGGATGTTTAGAAATGATGCTAAATATCGAGGCATCCCTATGAACCATAAAAGGATCCTTTCTAGAATTAAAGAAAAAAATCGTGCTTTGTTTAATGCAAATTTAATTAGTAATATTCGTTTTAGAGGTTATAGATTGGTGACTAAAAATTTGGGTATCACTTTGCATGATGTCCCTTCATGCAAGAGTGTTAGGATTGTACATTGGATTAATCCTAAAGAATATTTTATTAAGATCAATAGTTCCATTTCCCAAACAAATATGGTTGTGGTGGAATTCTTAGGGATTCTAAAGGTTATAATTTGTGATTATGCCTAACCCCTCAAAGCTTGTTCTTATGCCGAGCTCATGGTTGTTAATAAAGCTATAGATATTTGTTTAATCATAGGCCTCTTTAATATTTGGATTTAAGTTGATGCTCTTCTTTTACTTGATATGCTCAATACTAATAAAATGGGGAATGATTATTTTATCTTCTTAATCACATTAAAAGCTTCTTTCTCAAGTTTGCTACAAAAAATTTTCACATTCATCGAAGGTAATGCTTGTGATGATTTCGCTAATTTGGGAGTTGAATTAAATGAGCTCACTTTATTTGATAACCATAGCTTACTTAAGCATCTACATGGCCTAGTCAACTGGATAACACTGACACTTACCTGATTTTATCTTTCAATTATTTTGTTGATCATATTTCTATGGTGGTTTTATTCTAATTTTATTTTTTTTGCTTCCTCACAAGAATGTGGTTTTGCTATTTTTTTTTTAGGGTTGGTCAATCTCACTTTATATGAAAGTTTTTGGTTTTAGTTTAATTGATTTTCCTCCTCTAAGACTAATGGTTATCTTTTCTATGGCTCATGCTGCTCATTTTGTCATTAGTGATGTTTTGGGGGTCTCCTATTAGGTTGTGGTTGTGCGATATACCCCTTACACTAATTGATTGTCGTGTTTTGGCTTCCTATTACATTATTTGAATTGAATTTTGGCTACTATGGTTGGTTGCTAGATGTTACAATTTTCTTTTTTTTATTTACTAACTATTTTGGGTGGTCATTCATGTTTTGGTCTCTTCTACTTTTAGTTTTGGGGTTTTGGTGGTTGATGTTCTCTTTCTTGGTTTCTGGTTTCTAGTTGGTTTTACTCCTTGTGGATTGGTAACTTTTCTAATTGTTGTCCTCCCATTTGGTGTCACTTATGGTTTGAACCTTTCCCTTGTTCTCCCCAGATTTGTCGGGTTGGGTGGTTCTTTGGCATTTTATACTTTTTTGTCTATGAGTGACTACCAATTTTGTTTCTTGGTTTTGGAGAGGTGGGTTCTATGCCAATCATTGTTCTTTTCCCTATTTTGGGCTCTATATTGGGTTAACCTTTATTTTGGTATGTTCCCTGAATTGAACTTCCACTGGTTTGGTTGGGGTGGCCTATTGGTCTCTTTTTTTGCTTGGTTTTTTTCAATTTTATTTTCTGGTGTTTTATTGGTTGTATCAATTTATTGTATGAGGACAACCGCTTTGTGGTTCTTTTCTTCCACTTGGGTTTTATTCTGAGGAGTGGTTGTTTTTTTTTTTTCTATGCCTAATGGTTTGCGCTGCTCTCAATTAGATTGGCCTGTTGTCGAGGGCTTGTGGCTCTCTCTAGCTTGGTGACTTGGGATTGATGCTATCTTGCCTTGATGTTCCCGACTTGGTGTATTGGGATTTGGTTGGTATTGAATCTCCCTATTTATTTTGATGTCCTTGTTTAACATTTGCCTCTTCACCGATTTGGTGTTTTTCCTGCTACCTTGGTTGTGGTTTTGATGGTAATTTCTGGATGCCCTCTTGGTCTCCCTATGGCTTTCCTCTCTTTGGTGTTGCTTATATTCTACTATTTTGTTATTTGGGTGGAGGTTTTACCCTTGGATTTGAATTGCTAGTGCTCTAGAGATAGTCGTGGCTTGTTGTTATGCCTTTGGGATTGTATTGTTGGGTTGTGTTACCCCTATTCATGTCGATGCCCATTTTGTGTTTCTCCTTGGTGTGGAGTTAATGCTTGGTTTTTAGCTAAACCCATTAACTTCCTTTGCTTTATTTGATCATTTTGGTGAATTGGCCTATGGTTTGATTTATATAAAAAAAAAACATAAACCAAAATAAACTAAATCCTAAACCAAAATAAAATAAAAAAATAAAAAAATAAAAACATAAACTAAAATCTAATCCTAAACCTAAACCTAAAAAAAACTAAATTAAAATAAAATAAACAAAAATCTAAACTAAACTAAAAAATAAAATAAAAACCTAATAAAATAAAAACTAAACCTAAAATAAATAAAATCAAAACTAAAATAAAACCTAAACCTAAAATAAACCAAAAATAAACCTATAAAAAAACCTAAACCCTAAACTAAAAACCTAAACCAAAAAAATAAAAAATAAAATAAACATAAACCTAAACTAAAATAAATAAACCTAAATCTAAACCTAAAATAAACTAATAAAACCTAAACTAAACTAAAAAAACCTAAAATAAACCTAAATAAAAACCTAAACCTAAACCTAAAAAAATAAAAAAAAAAATCATAAACCTAAACCTAAAAAAATAAAATAAAAATAAAAACTAAAAAAATAAACCTAATAAAATAAACCTAAACATAAAAAAATAAACTAAAATAAAAACTAAACTAAAAATAAAAAAATAAATAAACTAAATAAATAAAAAATAAACCTAAATAAAAAACATAAAATAAACTAAATTAAAAAAATAAAATAAATAAACTAAATAAAATTAAACCTAAGTTTACTAAAAATTAAAAAAAAAAAAAAAACACCTAACTAAACTAAAACTAACCCTAAATTACCACCCTTAGCCCTAAACCCTAAACCTAAACCCTAAACCCTAAAAACCTAAAAACTTAAACCTAAACAAAATAAAACATAAAAAATAACCTAAACCTAAATTAAATAAAAAATAAAATAATAGAAAAACTAAATTAAAACCTAAACCTAAACCTAAACCTTGAAGTAAAGTAAAATAAATAAACTAAAGTAAAAAAAATAAAACCCATGCTAAAGTAAATTAAATAAATAAAAAAAATAAATAAAATAAAAATCAAAAAAGTAAAATAAAAATAAAATAAACCTAAAATAAAATAATAAAACTAAAAAAACCTAAACCTAAAATAAACCTAAAACTTAAAAAATAAAAATAAATAAACTAAAAATTTAAACTTAAAATAAATAAATAAAATAAACCTAAAGCTAAAAATAAACTAAAAAAAATAAAACCTAAAACTAAACCTAAAATATACTAAACCTAAACAAACTAAATAAATAAAATAAATAAACTAAAATAAATCTAAACCTAACTAAAAATAAAACCTAAAATAAATCTAAACCTAAACTAAACAAAGAAAATAAAATCTAAACCTAAACCTAAAATAAAAATAAAACTTAAACCTAAAATAACATTAAAACTAAAAAAATAAACAAAACCTAAACCTAAACCTAAAATAAACTAAAATGAAAACCTAAACAAATAAACCAAAATAAATAAACTAAACTAAATAAAATAAAATAAACCTAAATAAAATAAAATAAAATAAACTAAAATAAACTAAAAAAACTAAATAATCTAAACTAACTTACTTAATTTTTTTAAAAAAAACCTAAACAAAACCCTAAACCTAAACTAAACTAAACCTAAACCCCAAAAAAATATTAAAAAAAAATAAAACTAAACCTCTAAACTAAACCCTACCTAAACCTAAACATGAAACCTAAACCTAAACTAAAATCTAAACTAAACTAAATAAAAAAACCTAACCTAAACCTAAACCTAAACTAAAAATAAATAAATAAAATAAATAAAGATAAACTAAATAAAATAAAATAAAAATTAAAATAAATAAAAATATAAACTAAATAAAATAAATGAAACTAAATAAACTAAACCTAAACTAAATAAACTAAAATAAACTAAACTAAATAAACCTAAATAAACCTAAACCAAAACCTAAACTAAACTAAATAAACTAAAATAAACTAAATAAACCAAAATAAACCTAAACCTAACTAAATAAAATAAAAAACTAAATAAACTAAACTAAAATTAAACTAAATAAATTAAAACTAAACTAAATAAATAAACCTAACCTAAAGATAAACTAAATAAATAAACAAACTAAACTAAACTAAATTAAACTAAAATAAACCTAAACCTAAACCTAAAACCTAAACTAAATTAACCAAACATAAATAAAATAAACTAAAATAAAATAAACTAAACCTAAACTAAAAAACAAAACCTAAACTAAAATAAATAAACCTAAACTAAATAAAATATAAAATAATAATAAATCTAAACCTAAACTAAACAAGCCTAAATAAATAAACCAAAATTAAAATAAAAAATAAACCTAAACCTAAACCTAAACTTAATAAAAACCTAAACCTAAACTTAAACCTAAGACCTAAATAAAAATAAACCTATACCTAAACCTAAATAAACTAAATAAACTAAATAAACTTGAACTAAAATTAAAAAAATAAAATAATATAAACTAAATAAAAAACCTAAACCTAAATAAAATAAACCTAAACTAAATAAATTTGAACTAAATAAAACCTAAATAAACCTAAACCTAAACTTAAATTAATAAACCTAAACTAAAATAAAACCTAAACCTAAACCTAACTAAATAAACCTAAACTAAATAAAACCTAAACCTAAAATCTAAACCAAAACCTAAACATAAACTAAATATAAAATAAACTAAATAAGTAAAATAAACCTAAACCTAAATAAACTAGACTAAACTAAACTAAATAAATAAAATAAATAAAACTAAATAAACTAAATAAAACTTAAAACCTAAACTAAAATAAATAAATAAATAAACTACATAAAATAAAATAAACCTAAATAAAAAAAATAAACTAAACTAAACTAAATTAAATAAACTAAAACTTAAACCTAAACTAAATAAATAAACTCAATTAATAAATTAAATTAAATAAACTAAAAACTAAATAAAATAAACCTAAACCTAAATAAAATAAAATAAAACTAAACCTAAACCCAAACCTAAACTAAGCTAAAACCTAAACCTAAACCTAAACTAAACTAAATAAGCTAAACTAATGAAACCTAAATAAACCTAAACCTAAACTAAGCTAAACTAAAAATAAATAAAATGAACTAAACAAAAAATAAACTAAATAAGAAAAACTAAATAAATAAACCTAAACTAAACTAAACTAAAAATAAACTAAAATGAAAATAAATTAAATAAACCTAAACTAAAATAAACTAAACTAAATAAACCAAAACCTAAACCTAAACCTAAACAAATAAATAATCTAGTAAAATAAATAAACTAAATAAAATATACCTAAACCTAAACTAAATAAATAAATAAAATAAAATAAACTACTAAACAAACCTAAAAACTAAATAAATAAACCTAAACTAAACTAAATATAACCTAAAATAAACCTAAACCTAAACCTAAACCTAAACCTAAACTAAATAAACCTAAACCTAAATAAACTAAACTAAACCCAAAACCTAAACCCAAACCTAAACCTAAACTAAATAAATAAACTAACTAAATTAAAATAAACCTAAACCTAAACCTAAAATATATAAATAAATAAACCTAATCCTAAACCTAAACTAAATAAACCTAAACCTAAAATAATCCTAAACCTATAAAATAAACCTAAACCTAAACCTAAACAAAACTAAATAGACCTAAACCCAAATAAACTAAAACTAAATAATCCTAAACCTAAATAAACTAAACTAAATAAAAATTAACCTAAATAAACATAAAATAAAAAATAAACAAACCTAAATAAATAAACTAAATAAAATACCTAAACCTAAATAAAATAAACTAAGCTAAATAAAAACCTAAATAAATAAACCTAAACCTAAATAAACTAAATAAACATAAACCTAAACCTAAATAAACTAAACTAAACTAAAATAAATAAACCTAAAACCAAAAAAAAAAACCTAAACCTAAACCTAAATAAACCTAATAAACTTAAACTAAAATAAATATAAACTAAACTAAATAAATAAAATAATAAACTAAAATAAATAAACCAAACCTAAATAAAATAAACCTAAACTAAATAAACCTAAACCAAAAACCTAAACCTAAACTAAACCTAAACCTAAACTAAATTAAAAACCTAAACCTAAAATAAACATAAACTAAAAATAAACCTAAACTAAATAAAACTAAACTAAATAAACTTAAACCTAAATAAACCTAAACTAAATAAACCTAAACCAAAAGCTAAACCTAAACTAAATAAAAAAACTAAATTAATAAATAAAATAAACCTAAACCTAAATAAACTAGACTAAACTAAACTAAATAAAATAAAATAAAACAAAATTAACTAAATAAACTAAATAAAATAAAACCTAAACTAAAAAAATAAATAAATAAACTAAACTAAATTAACTAAACCTAAACTAAACCTAAACCTAAAATAAACTAAACTAAACTAAATTAAAATAAATAAATTCTAAACATAAACTAAATAAAATAAACTAAATAAACTAAACTAAATAAACCTAAACCTAAATATAAAATTAAATAAACCTAAACTAAATTAAAAATCTAAACCTAAACCAAAACTAAACTAATACCTAAACCTAAACCTAACCTAAACTTAAACTGACTAAATAAACTAAACTAAAAAATCTAAATAAACCTAAACAAACCTAAACATAAACTAAACTAAACTAAATAAAAATAAAATAAACTAAAGAAACTAAATAAACAAACTAAATAAATAAACTAAACCTAAACTAAACTAAAAAAATAAACTAAAAAATAAAAATAAACTAAATAAATAAACCTAAACTAAACTAAAAAAACTAAACTAAAATAAACTAAACTAAATAAAAAACCTAAACCTAAACCTAAACTAAATAAACCTAAACCCAAAATAAATAAAATAAATAAATAAAATAAAACTAGATAAAATAAACTTAAAGCTAAACCTAAACCTAAATTAAATAAATAAAATAACTAGAATAAAAAAAATAAACTAAATAAACCTACACTTAAAATAAATAAATAAACTAAACAAACTAAATAAAATAAATAAAATAAACCTAAACTAAATAAACTAAATTAAATAAACCTAAAATCTAAACCTGAACCTAAATTAAACTAAACTAAATTAAAATAAACAAAATAAAAATGAAACTAAACTAAATAGAATAAACCTAAACTAAAATAAACTAAACTAAATAAAACCTAAAATAAACCTAAACCTAAACCTATACCTAAAACAAAAACTAAAATAAACCTAAACCTAAAACTAAATAAACTAAAACCTAAACCTAAACCTAAACCAAAACCTAAATATAAACCTAAATAAATAAACTAAACTAAACTAAAATAAACCTAAACCTAAACCTAAAATAAATAAGTAAATAAACTTAAACCTAAACCTAAACTAAATAAACCTAAACCTATAAAATAAACCTAAACCTAAACTAAACTAAACTAAAACCTAAACTAATAAATAAACTAAATAAACTAAACCTATATAAACTAAATAAACTAAACTAAATAAAAATAAACCTAAACCTAAATAAATAAAGATAGATAAACCTAAAATAAAAATAAACCTAAACCTAAACCTAAACTTAAATAAATAAACTAAAATAAATAAACTAAACTAAATAAACTAAATAAATAAACATAAACCTAAACTTAAACCTAAACTAAATAAATAAACTAAATAAACCTAAACCTAAACTAAAAAATACTTAAACCTAATAAACTAAAGAAACCTAAACTAAACTAAAAAATAAAACCTAAACCTAAACTTATATCAACCTAAAAACCTAAACTAAACTAAATTGAAATAAACTTAAAATAACCTAAAACCTAAAATAAACAAACTAAACTAAACTAAAATAAATAAACCTAAACTAAACTAAACCAAAATAAAATAAACCTAAACCTAAACCTAAACTAAAATAAACTAAACAAAATAAAACTAAACCTAAACCTCAACCTAAATAAACTAAATCTAACTAAAATAAACCTAAACATATAATAACTAAATAAATAAACCAAACCTAAACCTAAATAAATAAACCTAAACTAAACTAAAAATAAATAAACCTAAACCTAAACCTAAACCTAAAATAAACCTAACATAAACTAAAACTAAAATATATGTAAACTAAAAAAAAAAATAAACCTAAACCTAAACCTAAACTAAGCTAAACTAAACTAAAAAATAAAATAAATAAACTAAAACCTAAAATAAACCTAAATCTAAACCTAAATAAACTAAACTAAATAAATAAACCTAAACTGAACTAAACTAAACTAAATTAAATAAACCTAAACCTAAAATAAACAAAATAAACTAAATAAAAATAAACCTAAACCTAAACCTAAACTAAAATATACAAAACTAATAAACTAAATAAACCTAAACTAAACTAAAATAAACTAAATAAATAAAATAAACAAAATTAACCTAAACATAAACCTAAACCTAAACCTAAAATAAATAAACAAACTAAAAAAATAAATAAACTAAACTAAATAAACCTAAATAAAACCTATACTAAACCTAAACTAAACTACCTAAACCTAAACATAAACCTAAACCTAAATAAACCTAAACCTAACTAAATAAACTAAAATAAACTAAACCTAAACCTAAACCTAAACCCAAAACCTAAAAAATCTAAACCTAAATAAATAAAATAAACTAAACTAAATAAACCTAAACTAAACCTAAACATAAACTAAATAAAAAAAACCTAAACCTAAACATACAGTAAAATAATATTAACAAATAAATAAACCTAAACCTAAATTAAAAAATATACTTAAATAAACCTAAACCTAAACATAAACCTAACTAAATAAACTAAACTAAATAAAAAATAAATAAATAAACCTAAACTAAACTAAATAATAAACCTAAACCTAAACCAAAACCTAAATAAACCTAAACCCTAAACCTAAATAAGTAAAATAAACCTAAACCTAAACTAAAATAAAAAACCTAAACCTAAACTAAATAAATTAAATAAAATAAACTAAACCTAAACCTAAAAAACCTAAACAAAACCTAAACCTAAACCTAAACTAAATAAACTAAATAAACTAAATAAACCTAAACCTAAACCTAATAACTAAATAAAATAAACCTAAACCTAAATAAACAAAAATAAACCTAAATACACCTAAACCTAAACCTAAACCTAAATAAATAAACTAAACCAAGTAAAAATAAAAAAAATAAACCTAAACTAAACTAAATAAATCTAAACCTAAACTAAACTTAAACTAAAATAAACTAAATAAATAAACCTAAACTAAACTAAATAAACTAAACCTAAATAAATAAACCTAAAAAACCTAAACTAAACCTAAACCTAAAATAAATAAATAAAATAAAATAAACCTAAACCTAAAAATAAACCTAAACCTAAACCTAAACATAAATAACAAAATAAAAAAAACTAAAAATAATAAACCTAAATAAACCAAAAACTAAACCTAAACTAAATAAATAAACCTAAACCTAAACCTAATAAACTAAATAAATATACCTAAACCTAAACTAAATAAAAAATAAAAATAAAATAAACTAAAATAAACCTAAAACCTAAACCTAAACCTAAACATAAATCTAAGCCTAAACTAAATAAACCTAAACCTAAACTAAAAACTAAAACCTAAACTAAACAAATAAATAAAAACCTAAACCTAAAACCTAAAATAAAACTAAAAAAATAAACTAAATAAAATAAATAATTAAACAAACCTAAACCTAAAATAAACTAAATAATAAACTAAATAAAAACTAAAAAATAAATAAACCTAAACCTAAACTAAACTAAATAAACTAAACTAAACTAAAATAAATAAAAACTAATAATAAAATAAATAAACCTAAACCTAAATAAACTAAATCTAAACATAAACTAAAATAATAACAAACCTAAACCTATAAAACTAAAATAAATAAATAAACTAAACAAAATAAAATAAATAAATTAAACTAAATAAAAAAAAAACTAAACTAAACTAAACTAAAATAAACCTAAAATAAAAAAACTAAACTAAATAATAAAATAAACCTAAACCTAAAAAAATTAAACTAAACCTAAACCTAAACTAAACTAAATAATAAAATAAATAAATAAATAAAAATAAACCTAAACCTAAACTAATAAACCTAAAAAAAAATAAATAAATAAAAATAAAATAAAAAACTAAATAAACCTAAACTAAACTAAGTAAACTAAACTAAAACTAATAAACTAAACTAATAAAACCTAAACTAAATAAATAAAATAAACTAAACTAAATAAATAATAAAAAATAAAATAAACAAACTAAAAAATATCTAAACCTAAACCTAAACTAAAATTAAATAAAACTAAACCTAAACTAAAAATAAACTAAACCTAAACATAAATAAAAAATAAAAACCTAAACCTAAAATAAAAGAAACTAAACTAAACAACTAAAAAAATAAAATAAAATAAACTAAATTAAATAAAATAAATAATAAAAAATAATATAAAAATCTAAACCTAAACCTAAACTAAAATAAAAAAAAAACCTAAACCTAAACTAAAAATAAAAATAAAAATAAACTAAAATAAATAAAATAATAAACTAAAATAAAATAAATTAAATATAAAAATAAAAATAAACTAAACAATAAAATAAAAATTAATAAACTAAACAAAATATACTATATAAATAAATAAAATAAAAACTAAACTAAACCTAACCTAAACCCAAAATAAAATAAAACTAAATAAACCAAAAAACCTAAACCTTAATAAATAAATAAATAAAATAAATAAACCTAAACCTAAAACTAAATGAATAATCCTAAACCTAAACATAAACTAAACTAAATATACTAAAACTTAAATAAATAAAAAATAAACCTAAACCTAAATTAAATAAAACTTAAAAAATAAACTAAACTAAAAAAAAAACTAAATTAAATTAAAAGAAATAAACCTAACATAAATAAAATAAACCTAAAATAAACTTAAATAAACCTAAAATAAACTACATAAACTAAAATAATAAAATAAAATAAAACTAAAATAAAATAAATAATCAAACCTAAAATAAAAAAAAACTAAACTAAATAAACCTAAATAAACCTAAACCTAAACTAAATAAACTAAACTAAATAAAAAAACCTAAACCTAAATAAAAAATAAAATAAACCTAAACTAAAACTAAACCTAAATAAAACTAAAATAAAATAAACTAAATAACACCTAAACCTAAACTTAAACCTAAATAAAAAAAAAATAAACAAAATAAAATAAAATTAAAACTAAATAAAAAATAAATAAAACAAATAAAACCTAAACCTAAATAAAATAAACCTAAAATAAAAAACCCTAAACCTAATCTAAAAAAATAAACCTAAAAATAAACCTAACCTAAACTAAATGAACTAAAAACTAAATAAAATTAACTAAACTAAAAAAAAAATAAAATAAAATAAATAAATAAATAAAAAATAAACCTAAACCTAAAAAAAACCTAAACCCAAAATAAAACTAAACTAAAATAAAACCTAAACTAAACAAAATAAAATAAACTAAAATAAAAAAAACCCTAAAACTAAAAAAATAAATAATAAATAAATAATAAAAAATAAACCTAAATAAACCTTAAATAAAAGTAAACTAAAAAATAAAAATAAAAAATAAATAAACCTAAACAAAATAAAAAATAAACTAAAAAAAAATAAATAAAATAAACCTAAACATAAACCTAAAATAATAAAATAAATAAAAATAAAAAATAAAATAAATAATAAAATAAAAAAAATAAACTAAACTAAATAAAAAACCTAAAATAAACCTAATAAAATAAATTAAATATAAAATAAATAAAAAAAAACCTAAACTAAAATAAATATAAACCTTAACCTAAATATAAACCCTAAATAAACCTAAACTAAATCTTAAAATCCTAAACCCCAAAAACCTAAAACTAAACCCTAAACCTAACCTAAAACCTAAACTAAAATAAACTATAAACTATAAATAACCTAAACCCTAAACTAAACCCTAAACCCTAAACTATAAACTAACCTAAACTAAAAAACTAAACACTAAACTCTAAAATCCCAAAATCTTAAACTCTAAATACTAAACCATAAGCCCTAAACCTTGATCCCTAATGCAAAAACCCTAAATCATAAAACCATAAACCCGAAAAGCCTAAACTTAAACCCTAAGCATAAACCCTAAACTCTAAACTAACCCTAAACATAAACCTAAACCCTAAATCCTAAACCCTAACCAAAACCCTAAACCTAAACCCTAAACCCTAAACCTAAAACCCTAAACCCTAAAACTAAACCTAAACCCAAACTAAATAAACCTAAATATAAAATAAAAAAAAAAACCTAAACCTAAATAAAATTAAAATAAAAAAAAAATAAAATAACACTAAAATTTAAACATAAACCTAAACCTAATTTAAAAAAATAAAAATAAAATCTAAACTAAAATAAAATAAATAAAATAAACTAAACTAAAAATAAAATAAACCTAAACTAAAACCTAAATAAAATAAAACTAAAATAAAATAAAAATAAAATAAACCAAAAATAAAATAAAATAAAAACTAAATAAAAACCTAAACCTAAAAAATAAACATAAAAATAAAATTGAAAAATAAATAAAAAATAAAACCTAAACCTAAACTAAATAAAATAAACCTAAATAAATAAAATAAAAACATAAACCTAAACTAAATTAAATAAAATCTAAACCTAAACCTAAAATAAACTAATAAAAAACCTAAACTAAATAAAATAAATAATTTAAAATAAAACTAAACCTAAACATAAAAAAATAAACCTAAAAATAAACCTAAACCTAAACCTAAAAAAAATAAAATATAACCTAAACCTAGAAAATAAAATAAAAATAAAACAAAACAAATAAATAAACATAAAATATAAACATATAAAATAAACTAAAATAAACCTAAATGAAAATTAATAAATATAAAATAAAATAAAATAAACTAAACTAAATAAAAAAAACCTAAATAAAATTAAAATTAAAATAAAATAAAATAAAATAAACTAAATTAAATAAATAAACATAAACTTAATTGTTTTAAATAAAATTGTAAACTAAAACCATAAACCCTAAACAAATCCTAAACCATAATCCTAAACCTAACCCTAAACTAAACCTAAACCCTAACCCTAAACCTAACCTAAACCTCAATAAACCCAAACTAAACCCTAACCTAACCCTAAATAAACCTAAACCTAAACAAAACTATAAAAAACCCTAAACCCAAAAAAAAACCAAAAAAAATACTAAACCCTAAACCCTAAACAATCATCACCATAATAAACTAAACCTAAAAATAAACCAACCTAAACCCTAAACCCTAAACACTAAAACTTAAACCCTAAAACCTAAAACATTAAACCCTAAACCTAACACTAAACCCCAAAACCTAAACCATATAAACTAAACCTAAACCTAAACCTAAATAAAAAACCCTAAAATTGAACCTAAACTAAAAACTTAAAATAAAGTAAATAAAATAAACCAAAATAAAATAAAACCTAAAAATAAACTAAACTTAAAACCTAAAATAAAAAATAATATAAAAAAATTAAATTAAACTAAATTAAATAAATAAAAACATAAACTAAACTAAAAAATAAAATAAAACTATGAATTAAAACCAAAAAATAAAACTCATAAAATAAAAATTAAATTAAAATTAAATAAAAACAAAAATAAAACCAAACCCAAAGATAAATAAAAAATAAAACCTAACCCTAAACCAAGAAAAAATAAACCTAAAATAATAATAAAATAAACAACCTAAAATAATAAAATAAACTAAATAAATAAAACCTAAACCTCAACTAAATAAAATAAAATAAACTAAAAAATAAACTTAAACCTAAACTAAAAAATAAAACTAAAAAAAAAAACCTAAAACAAATAAAAAAAAATAAAACTAAAAAACCCTAATAAAAAACTAAACATAAAAAATAAATTAAATAAAACCAAACCTAAACTAAAAATAAAACATAAAATAAACTAAAAAATAAAATAAAATAAACTAAAAAACAAAAATAAAAAACTAAACATAAACCAAAATAAAACTAAACCTAAAAAAAAAAACTAAAATTAAAATAATACTAACAAAAAATAAACTAAAACTATAATAAAAAAATAACTAAAAATAAAACCAAACTAAAATAAATAAACTAAACTAAATAAAAATAAAATAAACTAAAAACTAAATAAACTAACCAAATAATAAACTAAAAAAACTAAACCATAAAACTAAAACTAACTAAACTAAACATTAAACTAAATAAACTAAACTAATAAACTAAACTATAAACTAATAAAAAATAAACTATAAACTAAAATAAACTAAACTAAACTAAACCAATAAACTAATAAACTAAACTAAACTAAAAAACTAAACTAAATAACTAAATAAATTAAAAATAAACTAACTAAACTAATAAACTTAAACTAAACTAAATAATACTAAAAACTAAATAAAAAATAAACTACTAAATAAAATAAACTAAATAATAACTAATATAAAAACTAAATAAATAAAACTAAATAAATAAACTAAACTAATAAATAAAATAATAATAAATAACACAAAACTAAAAATAAACTACTAATAAATAAAAAAACTAAAAACTAAAAAAAACCAAAAACTAAACTATTAACTAAAAAATAAACTAAATAAATAAACTAAATAAAAAAATAAAAAAAATTAAAAACTAAAAAAAACTAATAAACTAAACTAAACTAATAAACTAAACTAATAAATAACTAAAACCATAAATAATAAATAAACTAAAAAATAAAATAAACTAAACCAAAAACTATAAAACATAAACTAAACTAAAATAAAATAAACTAATAAATAATAAACTAAAACTACTAAACTAATAATAAACTAAAATATAAACTAATAAACTAACTAAATTAAAATTAATAAAATAATAACTAAAAAAATAATAAACTATAATAATAATAATAAATTAATAATAATAAAATAATAATAAATTAAACATATAAAAACCAATAATAATAACTAAAAATAAACAAAATAATAAAAATAATAAAAACAAATAAATAAACTAATAATAAAATAAACTAATAAACTAATAAAATAAACCAAAATAAATAAATAAATAATAACTAAATAAAAAATAAAAATAATAAAAAAATAACAAACTAATAAAAATAAACCAATAATAAAATAATAACTAAACTAATAAAAAACCAATAATTAATAAACTAAACTAATAAACTAACTAAATAACTAATAAAATAACTATAATAATAACTAATAAATAAACTAATAATAAATAATAAAACTAACTAAACTAATAATAAAACCAACTAAATAATAATAACCAAAACTAATAATAAAATTAAAAATAAATAAAACCAAAACCAAATAAATAATAATAACTAAACTAAACTAATAAACTATTAATAAAACTAAATTAAATAAAACCAACTAAATTAATAAAAAAACTAAACCAATAAACTAAAATAATAAATAAAACCTAAAATAAACTAAACTAATAAACTAATAATAAACCAATAATAAAAAACACCTAACTAAAAAAATTATTACTAACTAACTAATAATAAACTAATAACTAGATAAAATAAAATGAACTAAATAACTAAACAAATAAAGCTAACAAATAATCTAATAATAATAATAATAATAATAAAACTAACTAACAATAACTAAACTAATAAAACCTAATAATAATAATAATAATAATAATAACTAATAACTAACTAACTAAACTAATAAACTAATAATAAAACAAATAATAAACTAACTAATAAATAACTAAATAATTAAACCCTAAACCCTAACTAAATAAATAAACTAAATAATAATAATAAAACTAATAATAATAATAAACCATAGAAAAAATAAACTAAAATGAAACTAATAATAAACCAACTAACTAAACTAATAATAATAATAAACAATAAATAACTAATAATAACTAATAAAAACTAAACCATAAACTAAACTAAAAAACTAATAATAATAAACTAATAAACCTAAACCCATAACTAAACTAATAAAACTAATAAATTAAACTAATAAACAAATAAATAAACTAACAAAACTAAACTAAATAAATAACTAACTAATAATAACTAAATTAATTAATAATAACTAATAAATAAACTAAAACAAACTAAACCCCAATAAACAAACTAACTAAATAAACTAATAAACTAAACCTAAACCCCCTAAACTAACCTAAAATAATAATAACTAAAACTAACTAAACTAAACATTAAAATAATAATAAACTAATAATCTAAAACTAATAAAACCTAATAATAACTAATAAACACTAAACCTAAAACCTAAACCCTAAAACTAAACTAAACCCTATTATTGGGTGATTTCAGGATTCCTCGCATTCTTGGTGAGTTTTTGAGTGCTTTTGGATTCCATATATTGTCGCCTAGTGATCTTGACTGTTATCACTGTTGTGACTCATGGTGTCGCCTTCTTCAAATCCATGGGGTAAATCCCATGTGCCATGGATCCCTAGGGCATTCAATTTTTGGGTAATCCTACCTCTAAATTACCTACTTACTAAATATCTTTCAAAGTAAGAATTCTCCATCGAGATGCCTTTGAATTTGCTTCATATGACTTTTAAGAGTAGACAATTATGATTTCAGTTGAGGATATTGAAAGATTAGCTAAGCCTTTTGTTTTTTCTTTGATTGGAAAGTTTTCATTTAAAACCAAAGAAAGAAGATATTCATTTTTTTTCATAGCTTAAATTTATCCGTTCTTGTTATATATGATTGATCCAAGGCATGTTCGATTAAACTTTCTAATGACCTTGATTATGAAAGATTTTTTTAGGTGTTCTTACTATGTTTTTATTTGTCAAATGTATTCTCAAGTGGATATGTTTGATGTTAATGAAGAGTCTCCTATTGTTTCCATTTGGATTTATATACCTAACTTGTGGATTCATCTATTTAATCATCAAATTTTTTTATTGGGTTGATTTTTTTGGTCACCTTTGTTGATCAAGCAACATGTTCTTCTAGATCGTATGTTGCTAGGATTCTTGTAGAGATTGATATTACTAAAAAATACCTGAAAGAAATTTGGTTGGGTTCAAAAAAATGTTATTATTTTTAGAAAGTTGTTTTTGAGAACTTTCCCATTTTTTTATAATCATTGTAAGATCCGTGGATGAGTGGCTTTACTCTTAGAGATAAAATGTGAAATGAGCATGTTCAGGAAAAAGTTGGAGTAGCTCAAGTGGCAGATAAGATTAGAGAGAGTCACCTTAGATGGTTGGTCCACATAAAGCATCTCCATCCATGGTGAGAGTAGATGCATTAGATTTGCCTTATGTTAAGAAAGGAGGTAGACCTAAAAGACTTGGTTAAGATGTATAAAAGATGACCTTAATTTACTTGAATTAAATGAGAATTTGACACATAATAGGACACAATGGAGATGAAGGATTCATGTAGCTGACCACATAGTGGGATAAAGGCTTGTTGTTGTTGTTGTAAGATTCATGGGCATGAAATTTATGAATGCTTTATTGCTCATCCCTCTCTTAGGAAGAAAATCACCAATAAGAATTCAATTGTTGAAAAAACTAATGATCCTCTCAAGTTGGATAAAAGAAAAATCTTCTTTTCAAAATTTTGATGTTTTGCAAAACCAGATTTCTGAATCTTCTTAAAAAGTTTTACTTAATAATGATTTGTCTAATGCAGAAGGTAATTTTGATGTTTTTGAAAAGGTTTTAACTAATAATCACGCTCTAAGTGTTTCTTTTGATGATTCTGCTAAAGGGAAAACTTTAGAGGTTGTCGTTAATGATTCTAATGGTTTGGATGTTGTGCATAAGTCCTTTCATGATGATGGTTCAAATATTATTAATGCTAACACCATTTCTTCCAATCAATTGGATGTTGTTTCTCTTTCTCCTATGTCTACTTTAGATCATGGGAAAGAGACTATTTCTTTTCCTTCTTTGATTGAGAATGGTGGTGAAAAGAATGTTCTTATTTCTGATATTTTAACTTCTAGTCTTGACAATCTTATTAATATTGGTGATCCTTCTTTAAAAAAATAAGATTTAGATACAATTCTTCTCTCATTGTGAATAGTTCTATTTTGGTTCAAAATGATGGTTCTTTTATGGCTGGTAGTTATGTTCAGAATTTTGGTAATATGCTATGTGTTTTAAGGGATTTGAATCTTATTTTAATTCCTTACATTAAGATTATACTGAAAATCTAGATTCTTCTTCTCTTGCTTCTTTTATGAATGAAGACAGGGAGGAAACTCTTCTAATTTTATTTTAAGGTGAAAATATTGATAATTATCTTCTTAATAAAGCTATGCTCCTTCTATCTCGATTTCTAAAATGCATATTATTTATAATTTTCCTTTGTCTAATGTTGTGGATGATTCAATGCTTTTCTTTGAACCGATAGGTTTTGATCCCATTATTTTTTATAACAATATTGATTCATTTTGGATGGAGATTTTTTGGAGAAAGGGCATGGTTATAAAACTATTTACAAGAAAAAAAGTGTTCGATTTATGCCCCTCCTCACTTGAGGGATACTCAAAAGCTTCTTGGAAATAATCTCCATCCTTGGGAGGTTTTTCTTTTGGTTGGTTTTTATCTTATTGAGTTTTTTTGGTTTGTTTTCTTGCTAGTTGAGTATTGGCTTCTTGCTAATTTTCCTCCACCGCTTGGTGTTTATTTTGTCTTTGTTTTTTTTTTGGGTGCCCTTGAGTGGTTGGTTTCTGGTGTCTTTGTTCTATTTTGCCTTTTTGGTTGGTGCTTTTGCTCTCTTTATTGGTGGTAGGTTGGGCTTTTTTTTTCCTTAGTGTGTTTTTCCCATTATCTATTTCTCTAGCTATTTATTTTTTTTGTTCTCTTTTTTTTTTTTTTGTTGGTTGGTTTGGTTTAGTCTCTTGCTCTTCCTGGCTATTTTTCTGCTCTATTGTTCTGCTCTATTGGCTATTTCCTTTCCTTTGGTTGGTGCCTTGGTGGCTTTGAATTGGTGTTATTATGGGCTCTGTTGGCTTGGTGCCTTGGTGGCATTGGATTGGTGTTGTTCTCAGCTCTGTTTGCTTTGTCTTCGAGGGATCTTTTTTTTGGGTTGTGAGCTTCTTTTCTCCCTCTTTTTTAAGAGGTGTTCATATTTGGTTTTGTTGGGATTGCCTTATGTTAAGTTTATATGTTGATCTCCTCTCTCTTTCTATTTCTTTAGCTTCACTCTTTGGTGGGTGGCTATTATGATAGGTTTGTATTTTTTCTTTTCGGGATGGATATGATGATATGATGGATTTTTTGATATTTTTCGGGTGACTTTTCCTATTTGTAACCCTTCTTGAAGCGATGCACTTAGGATTTGATGCCCCACACTATTGTGATTATCCTTCTTTCCTCATATATCACTGAGTTTTTATCTCTTTATCGATCTCCTTCGGCTGAGATTTCTTGTGTTGTAGGTTCTCTTCGCTCTTCTTCTTCTTGAGAGCTAGAGTTTTATTGATGGTCTTTTTTCTTAGATGGTCGGAGTTGTCTTCTAGGTTGCGTTTCCTTTTCTTATGGATCTTAGCTCTTTGGAGGTTCTTTTGAGCTCCATGGATTCTTCCCCTTGTTGTCTTTTTTGTTTAGCTTTTTTAGTTTTGTCTTCACTTTTTTTTTTATTGCTCTTCGATGTATTAGTTTAGGGACTAAACTCTTTAGGATTCTCTTGTAGCTCATTTGAGAACTAGTTTTTTTTTGAGTTTAGTCTCTAATATGCTCTTCTTGTACCTATTTTTCTGAGCAATTATTTCCTTTTAGTTAAAAAAAAATTCTAAACCCTAAACCCTAAACCCTAAACCCTAAAAACCCTAAACCCTAATGCCTGAATACTTAACCCTGAATCTTAAACCTTAAACCTAACCCTAAAAATTAATCCCTCAAACCCTATACCCTAAAACCCTAAACCCTAAACCCTAAACCCTAAACCCTAAAAACCTAAAAACCTAAACCTAAACTAAATAAAACCTAAAAATAAAATAAATAAGAAAACCTAAACCTAAATAAAATAAAATAAAATAAAATAAAATAAAACTGAATTAAAAACATAAACTAAAACCCAAACCTATAACTAAAAATAAAATTAAATAATAAATAAAAATAAACTAAAATAAAATTAATAAAAACCTAAACTAAAGTAAATAAATAATATTAACCTAAGAATAAAACCTAAATAAAATAAAAAAAATTAAATAAAATAAAATAAAATAAACCTAAAAAAATAAAAACTAAATAAAACCTAAAATAAATAAAAAATAAACCTAAACCCTAAACTAAAAAAACTAAATCTAAAATAAAATAAAATAAACCTAAACTAAAATAAATAAAACCTAAACCTAAACCTAAAATAAACTAAAGCTAAACCTACACCAAAACTAAATGAAATAAAAAAAATTAAAAATAAACCTAAGCCTAAACTAAAAAATAAAACCTAAAAATAAACCTAAAATAAAAAATAAAACCTAAACCCAAAAAATAAAATAAAAATAAAACTCAACTAAAAATAAACCTAAACCTAAAAATTAAAACTAAAATAAAAACCCTAAACTAAAAATAAAAAAATTTAAACCTAAATAAAATTTAAAATATTATAAATTAAAATAAAAAAAAATAAACAAATAAAATAAACCTTACTAATTTTTAAAAAACAAAAAACCTAAACCCTAAATCCTCAACCCGAGACCTACAACACTAAACCTACAACCTTAAACCCTAAACCCTAAACTCTAAACCCTAAACCCTAAACCCTAAACCTAACCCTAAACCCTAAACCCTAAAAGCATAAACCCTAAAACCCTAAACCATAAACCCTAAACCCCGGTTGAGCTAATTTTTATGAAAGGTGATCTTAAAGAAGTCAGCGAAGATGTTGTGAAATACAAAGTTGGTGCTCCTACCCATGTTGGTCTTGTTTCACCTATTGATGTTATGGTTCCTCCAAGCAACACTAGTCTGGATCCTTCACACTTTGTTCTAGCTTCTCAACATCCCAACTAAGATTAACAAGGGTACTTGAAATTATCCCCTAGTTGAGCATTAAAAAAAGTCAATAAGTGGGATCCTCAGGATTCTCTCCTAAGCTAGGTTAGGTTATTCTCTATGGCCTTGTCATCTAGTCTATGAATGATGATGGTTTGGTGTTAAGTCCTGAGGTGCTTGACCTCATTGAAGATGATCTCATCTAGAAGTTTTTGGTAGGCCTTTCAATGATCACTTCTCTCCCTCTTTTATCCCACCCTTGCTACAACGCTCCACATGTTCATCAACGCTTACGAGAATGTCCTCATCAATTTAATGAGATTACACATACCCATAGGACAAGAAGGTTAAGGAGTATTTGAAGGATCCTAAAAAATTTGATGTGCCTATTGAACTTGATGCTTCTACTATTCATGCTACTGCTACTACTCTGGCTACTGTAGTCGAAGAGCCTATTGAGGAATTTGATGATGATATGGGTTTCAGCTTGTTCGACTAAGCTTTGTTGGCCTTCCGTAAAATAAAATTTTATTGTCTCTAGGAGTTAAATCATTTTGTGAAATATTATTTTTGTGAATTTTTGAATTGCATTTTATTTTATCCTGTTTATTAGTTGTTAGAGGATAATGTCTTGTTTAATTTGGTAATTTCCTATTTATTATGGAATCATTTGAGTTAAAAAAACAAAAAAAAACTCTAAACCCTAAACCCTAAAAGCTAACCATGAACCCTAAACCCTAAACCCGAAACCCTAAACCTAAACCTAAAGTAAGTAAATAATTTTAAAAATAAACCTAAACCCTAAAACCTAGTAAACCTAAACCTAAACCTAAACTCTAAGAATGGGAAGAACCATGATGACAGGAACATCACCGTCAACCAAGCTCAGATCCGGGTGGTGGAGGAAGGTGAGGCAATGTTATGGTGGAGGTGGTCGATCTAGAGGTGTTGGTGGATATGGAGGTGGTTGTCGAGCGTGGTGGTTATGGAGGCGAGAGGAGCAACAGAGGTTACATGTATGGTGGTGGCGAAAGGAGATATCAAGGATATGATGGTGGATCCTGCTGCTCGAGAGGCTGAGGTGGTTTTGATGGGAAATGTAGAAACTAAAGAATGACCAATCCGATCTGCTACTTATGGAACTATGTCTTTATAATAGAGACTTTCTTGTTATCTAAGGTTTTTGATTTGCTCTATGCGTGCTCATTTTTTATCTATGTCATCTCTTGTGTCTTAGAAAACATGGTGTGTTACTTGGTTGATGAAATCAAAAAGAAGAAATGTTGAATCTGAATTTGTTCTCTATTAAAAAAAGTTTAAAAACCTTAAACCCTAAACTAAAACCTGAACCCTAAACTTAAATCCTAAACCCTAAACCCTAAACCCTAAACCATAAAAACAAAAAAATTTAAAAAAAAAAAGCCTAACCTCAAACCCCTAAACCCTAAACCCTAAACCTATAATCTTAAACCATAAACCTAAACCTAAACCCAAAACTAAACTTAAACCAAACCTAAACAAACCCTAAACCTATAATCTTAAACTAAACCTAAACCCTAAACCTAAACCCTAAACCTAAAACCATAAACTCTAAACCCTAAATCAAAACCTAAACCCTAAAACTAAACTAAAGCCTAATCACAAAACCCTAAACTAAACCTAACCCTAAACCCTAAACCCTAAAACCCTAAACTTAAACCTAAATTAAACCTAAAACCCTAAACTAAAACCCTAAAAACCTAAAAACCTAAACCTAAACTAAATAAAACTTAAAAATAAAATAAATAAATAAAACATAAACCTAAATAAAATAAAAAAATAAAATAAAATAAAAACCTAAAAAATAAATAAACCTATACCTAAAAATAAAATAAAATAAAATAAATAAACTAAAATAAAATAAATAAAACCTAAACTAAAAAATAAACTTAACAATAAAAACATAAATAAAATAAAAAACTAAACATAAAATAAATAAAAAAACCTAAAATAAAAACTAAATAGAAACCTAAACCTCAAAAATAAACCTAATAAAAAATAAAATCTAAACCCTAAAATAAAAAATAAATAAACCTAAAATAAAAATAAAATAAACAAAATAAAGTAAACCTAAACCTAAACTAATATAAATAAAACCAAAACCTAACCTAAAATAAACTAAACCTAAATCTAATCCTAAACTTAAACTAAATAAAATAAAATAAACTAAAAATAAACCTAAACCTAAATTGAAAAATAAAACATAAAAATAAACCTAAAATAAAAACCTAAAACTAAACCTATAAAAATAAAATAAACACCTAAACCTAAACCTAAAAACAAAAAATAAAGTCTAAACCTATTAAAAAATAAAAAAATAAAACTTAACTAAAAAATAAACCTAAACATAAACCTAAACCTAAAAATAAACTAATTAAACTACACTAAATAAAATAGAAAATAAAATAAACTAAAAGAAATAAAAAATTAACCTAAACCTATCGATTTTCTTAGTTTTAAAGAAAAAACCCTAAACCGTAAATCTTAAATCCTAAACCCTAAACCCTAAAACTAACCTAAACCTACAATACTAAACCTACAACAGTAAACCATAAACCCTAAACCTTAAACCCTAAAGAACCCTAAACCCTAATTGTAAAACCTAAACCCTCAAAGCATAAATCCTAAACCCTAACCTTAAACCCTAAACCCTAAACCCTAAACCCCAAACCTAAACCTAAACCTAAAGTAACTAAATAAATTTTACCTAAAATGCAAAAAAAATGAATAAACCTAAACCTAAACCCTAAGAATGGGAAAAACATTGACGCCAAGAACATCACCGTCAACTAGGCTCAGTATGGATCTTGAGGTTGAGGTGAAAGTGGAGGCGGCAGTTATCGCAGTGATGGTGGGGATCTAGAGTGGGTGGATATGGAGGTGGTGGTCGCGCAGGTGGTTATGGAAGGATGACCAGGGTTAGCCGTGGTGGTGGCGGAGGGAGAAATTAGGGATATGATGGTGGATCCCGCTACTCGAGAGGTTGAGGTGGTTCTATTGGGAACTGGAGAAACTGAAGAACGGTCAACCCGATCTACTGCTTATGGAACTGTCTTTATAGTAGAGACAGTTCTAATTATCTATGGTTTTTTATTTGCTCTATGCATGCTCATTTTTTATCTAGGTCATCGGTTGTGTCTTAAAAACTTGGTGTAATACTTGGTTGATGAAATCAAAAAGAAGATATGTTAAACTTGAATTTTTTCTATATCTAAAAAAATAGCCAAAACCCTAAGCTAAATCCGAACAAAAAAATAGTAAAAAAAAAAAATCCCTAACCCTAAATCATAAACCCTAAAACTAACCCTAACCCAAAAACTTACAACCCTAAACCCTAAACCTTAAACCCTAAAACTCTAATCCCTAAACTCTAAACCTAAAACCTAAAACCTAAAACCTAAACTAAATAAAACCTAAAAAAATAAAAATAAATAAACCTAAACCTAAATAAAATAAAAATAAATAAATAAACAAAACCTAAACTAAAACTTGATCCTAAACCTAAAATAAAATAAAATAAAATAAAAAATGAAACTAAAATAAAATAAATCAAAACCTAAATTAAAAGAAAAAATAAAATAAACCTAAGAATAAAACCTAAATAAATAAAAAAACTAAACATAAAATAAAATAAAATAAAATAAAACTAAAGAAAACCTAAACCTAAAAAATAAACCTAAAATAAAACTTAAAAATAAATAAAAAAATAAAATCTAAACCCTAAACTAAAACCTAAAATAAATAAAAAATAAATAAACAAAATAAAATAAACCTAAACCTAAACTAAAATAAACTAAACTAAAATAAATAAAACTTAAACCTAAACTAAATAAAATAAAATAAACTAAAAAAAACCTAAACCTAAACTAAAAAATAAAACCTAAAATAAACCTAAAATAAAACCTAAAACCAAAACCTAAAAATAAAATAAAACCTAAACCTAAACCTAAAAAATAAAAATAAAACCTAAACCTAAAAAAATAAAATAAAATAAAACTCAACCAAAAAAAATAAACCTAAACCTAAACTTGAACCTAAAAAATAAACTAAAATAAAAACCCTAAACTAAAAATAAATAAACCTAAAATAAATTAACTAAACTAAATAAAAATAAAAAATAAACCTAAATAAAAAAAATATAATAAAATAAAATAAACTAAATAAACTTAAACCTACTGGTTTAATTAATTTAAAAAGTATATAAAAAAAACCCTACACCCTAAGTCCTAAACCCTAAACCCTAAACAATAATACTAATCCTAAACCCTAAACCCTAAATCTACAACACTAAACCTACAAACTTAAACCCTAAACCCTAAAAAGCCCTAAACCCTAAATTGTAAACCGTAAACCCTAAACCTCAATCTTAAATCAAACCCTAAACCCTAAACCTAAACCCTAAACCCTAAACCTAACCCTAAATCCTAAACCCTAAAAGCATAAACCCTAAACCCTAAACCCTAAACCATAAACCCTAAACCCCGGTTGAGCTAATTTTTACAAAAGGTGATCTTAAAGAAGTCAACGAAGAGGTTGCAAAATACAATGTTGGTGCTCCTGTCTATGTTGGTTTTGTTGCACCTATTGATTTTGTGGTTCCTCTAGCAACACTGGTCTGGATCCTTCATAGACTCCTTTCTTCCAGCTTCTCAACATCCCAACTAAGATAAATAAGGGTACTATTGAAATTATCACCGATTGAGCGTTAAAATGAGTTGGGATCCTCGTCTCTCAAAAGTTGGGGATTAGGCCATTCTCTAATGGCCTTGTCATCCAGTCATGTATGATGAAGGTTTGTGTTCTGGTGCTTGACCTCTAAAGATGATCTCATTGTGGTGTCCTTTCAATGATCACATCTCTCTCACTTTCCCTCTATTATCTCACCCTTGTTGTAGCACCCCACATGTTCATCAACACTTACAAGAATGTCCTCGCCATTGCGATTGCCACTGATTACACATTACCCAGAGAAGGTTAAGAAGTATTTGAATGATCCTAGTAAATTTGATGTGGTCGCTATGCGACATGCTTCGCTACTTCTACTTGCAATAGTGGAAGAGAAGAAGGAAGAGCTCGAGGAGATGATGATATGGGTTTCACCTTGTTCACTAAGCTTTATTGGCCTTCTATAAAATCAAATTTTATTATCTTTGGGAGTTAAATCATTTTGTTAAATACTATTTTTGAAGTTTTGAATTATGTTTTTATTTTATCCTATTTTATTAGTATTAAAGGATAATGTCTTATATAAACCCTAAACCGAGAACTATAAACCTAAAACCCTAAACATCTAAACCTAAAACCTAAATCTAAATAAACTAAAAAAATAAACCCTAAAACCTAAACTAAGAATGGGAAAACCTTGACAGAACATCACCCAACCAAGCTCGCCTATGGTGGAGGAGAAGGCGAATCAGCTATCATAGTGGTGGTGGGTATCTGGTGGATATGGAGGGTGGTCGAAATTATGGTTATGGAGGTGGAGGAGTGAGGTTAAAGGTGATGGTGGTGAAGGGAGAGATATAATGGTGGATCGCTACTGAGAGGTGGGTGGTTTTGATGGGAACCGGAGAAATAAAAGAATTGACCATTGCTTTTAGAAATTGTCTTTACAAGAGATAAATCTTTATCTAGGGCTTTGATTTGCTCTATGTGCTCATTTTTATCTAAGTCATTGTGTCTTAGAAAACTTGGTGTGTTTACTTGGACAAATCCGAAAGAAGAAATATTGAATATAAATTTGTTCTATGTTAAAAAAACAAAAACTCTAAACCCTAAACTAAAGCCTAAACCTTAAGGCTAAAACCTAAGCCCTAAACCTAAACCCTAAACCTAAAAAAAAAAATAAAAATAAATAAAAATAAAAAATAAAAAAAAAAAACCCTAACCTTAAATCAAACCTAAAACTAACTCTAAACCATAAACCCTAAACCCTAAACCTACAACCATAAACCCTAAACTACAAACCCTAAAACCCTAAACCCCAAACCCAAAATCCTAAACCCTAAACCCTACACCCTAATCCTTAAACCCTAAAATCCTAAAATCCTAAACCCTAAACCCTAACCCTAAATCCTAAACCCTAAACCCAAAACCAAAAACCCTAAACCTAAACCTAAAGTAACTAAATAAATTATAAAATAAACCTAAACCGTAAAACCTAATAAACCAAAACCCAAAGAATGTGCAGAACTTTGATGGTAGGAAAATCAACGACAACCAGGCTCAGTCTAGATCTGGCGATGGTGGAGAAGTTGGAGGTGACGATTATCACAGTGGTTGTGGGGAATGTGGAGGTCCTGGTTGATATGGAAGTGGTGGTCAGAGTAATGGTCGTTATGGAGGCAAGAGGAGCAATGGAGGTTACTGCCGTGGTGGTGGCGGAGGGAGAGATCGGGGATATGATGGTGGATCCTGCTACTCGAGAGGTGGTTCTAATGGGAACTGGAGAAATCAAGAACACGATCATCTACTTCTATGGAACGTCTTTATAGAGACATTCTAATTATCTAGGTTTTGATTTCTCTCATTCATTTTTTATCTATGTCATCTTTCTATCTTAAAAAAACTTGGTGTTTGGTTGATGAAATCGACAAGAAAAAATGTTGAATCAATTTGTTCTCTATTAAAAAACCTAAACCCCTAAACCTAAACCTTAAACCAAACCCTAAACCTAAATAATAATAAAAAATAAAAAAAAAACCTAACCCTAAAACTAACCCTGAACCCTAAACTCTGAACCCTAAACCTAAACCATAAAATCCTAAGAAAACCATAAAACCCTAAACTAACCAAACCAAACCCAAACCCAAAACCCAAAATCCAAAACCCTAAACCTAGAACACAAAACCCAAAATCGAAAACCATAAATCCTAAACACTATACACTAAGACCTAAACCCTAAACACTAATCCCTAAACCCCGAACACTAACCCTAAACCCTAAACCTTAAAACCCTAACCTAAAACTCTAAACTCTAAACCCTAAACTCTAAACCTTAAAACATAAACCTAAACTAAATAAAACCTTAAAATAAAATAAAAAAACTAAACATAAATAAAATAAAATAAAAACCTAAAATAAAAAATAAACCTAAACCTAAAAATAAAATAAAATAAAATAAATAAAAACATAAACTAAACAAAAAATAAAGTAAACCTAAGAATAAAAAACCTAAATAAAATAAAAACTAAATGTAAAATAAAAATAAAATAAACCAAAAATAAAAAATAAAAACAAAATGAAAACCTAAACCTACAAAAATAAATCTAAAATAAATAAAAAAATAAAACCTAAACCCTAAACTTAAAAAAAATCTAACCTAAAATAAAAATAAAATTAACAAAATAAAATAAACCTAAACCTAAACTAAAATAAACTAAACTAAAATAAATAAAACCTAAACCTAAACCTAAAATAAACTAAACCTAAACCTAAACTAAATAAAAAAAATTAAAAAATAAACCTAAACCTAAACTGAAAAATATAACCTAAAAATAAACCAAAAATGAAAACCTAAAACCTAAACATAAAAAAATAAAATAAAAAATAAACCTAAACCTTAACAAAAAACCTAAACTTAAAAAAATAATAATAATAAAAAAACTCAACTAAAATAAACTTAAACCTAAACCTAAACCTTAAAAAAAATAAACTAAAATAAAACCTATATTAAAATAAATAAATTAAATTAATAAAAAAAAAAAATAAACCTAAATAAAATTAAAATAAAAAAAAAAAAAATAAAATAAACTAAGTAAACTAAATAAACTTAAACTTACTAGTTTACTTAATTTAAAAAAGAAACCTAAAACCCTAAATCCTAAACCCTAAACCCTAAACCCTAAAAGTAACCCAAAAGCCTAAACCCTAAACCAACAACATTAAACATACAACCGTAAACCCTAAACCCTTAAAATAACTAAACCCTAAACCCTAAACCCAAAACCTAACCTTAGACCCTAAACCTAGAAAGCATAAACCCTAAACCCCAAATCTTAAACCTAAACTTAAAGTAACTAAATAAATTAAAAAATAAACCTAAACCCTAAAACCTAAAAGACCTAAACCTAAACTCTAGAACCTTAACGATGTGAACATCACCCCAACCAGGCTCACCTAGATTTGGCAGTGGAGGCAAAAGCGGATGCAGCAGTTTTCATAGTGATCATGGGGGATCTAGAGGTGTTGGTGGATATGAAGGTGGTGGTCAGAATAGAGGTGGTTATCGGTGGGAGGAGAAGGAGCTATTGTGTGGTGAGGAGACATCGATATAATGGTGGATCCCTCTACTGAGAGGCCGTGTGGTTCTGATGGGAAGTGGAGAAATCAAGAAATCGATCATGCTTTTGGAACTATGTCTTTATGAGAAATGGTTCTAGCTATCTTGGGTTTTTGATTTGCTCTATGTGTGCTCATTTTTTATCTATGTCATCACTTCTATCTTAGATAACTTGGTGTGTTACTTGGTTGATGAAATCGAGAAAAAGAAATGTTCAATCTAAATTTGTTCTATATAAAAAAACCCAAAACCCTAAACTAAAACATGAACCCTAAACCTAAAACCTAAACCCTAAGCCCTAAACCCTAAACACTAAACCCTAAAAATAAATAATAAATAAATAAAACCCTAAACCCTAAAACAAACCCAAAACCTACAACTCTAAATCCTAAACCCTAAACAATAAAACCCTAAACCCTAAACCTTAAACCATAAAACCCTACACCCAAAACTCTAAACCCTAAAAGCATATAAAAAACCCTAAACCCTAAACCCAAAACCTTATACCCTAAACACAAACCCTAAACCATAATCCCTAAACCCTAAACATAAACCTAAACTAACTAAATTAATTAAAACCTAAATGTAAATCCTAAAACCTAGTAAACCTAAACCTAAACCCTAAGAATGGGTCGAACCCTGATGGCAACATCACTAACAACTCCCTAGATCTGATGGAGGTGAAGAGGGAAGCATTTATCATAGTGGTGGTGAGGGATCTAGAGGTGTTGGTGGATATGGAGGTGGTCGAAGAAGTGGTCATTATGTAGGTGGGAGGAGAGAGGTTATAGCTGGTGGTGGGGGAGGGAGAGATGAGGGATATGAAGGTGGATCCCTCTACTGAGAGGCCGGTGGTTCGAGAATTGGAGAAACCAAAGAATGATCCAATCCTGCTTATGGAACTATCTTTATAAGAGACAGCCTAGTTATCTAGGTTTTTTGATTTGCTATGTGCTAAAATTTGATCTATGTCATCGCTTGTATCCTAGAAAACTTAGTGTGTTACTTGGTTGATGAAATTGAAGAAGAAATGAATCAATTTGTTCTCATTAAAAAAAACTAAAAATCCTAAACCCTAAACCCTAAAAAATAAATAAATAATAAATAAAACCCCAACCATAAACCCTAAACCCTAAACCCTAAACCCTAAACCCTAAACCCAACTAAACCTAAACCCTAAACCCTAAACCATAAACACTAAACCCTAAACCCTAAACACTAAACCCTAAACCCTAAACCCTAAACCCTAAACCCTAAACCCTAAACCTAAAAAAACCCTAACCCTAAACCTTAAACCCTAAACCCTAAACCCTAAACCCTAAACCCTAAAACCTAAAACCCTAAACTTAAACTAAACAAAACCTAAAAATAAAATAAATAATAAAAACCTAAATAATAAAATAAAACCTACTAAAACTTAAACCTAAACCTAAACCTAAAAAATAAAATAGAATAAAAAATAAAAGCTAAACTAAATAAATAAATAAAACTTAAACTAAACTAAAAAATAAAATAAACCTAAAATAAAAACCTAAATAAAATAAAAAAATAAAAAAATAAAATAAAATAAACCTAAAATAATATAAAATAAACCAACAAAATAAACAAAAAAATAAATAAAACCTAAAATGAATAAAAAATAAAACCTAAACCTTAAACTAAAAAAACCTAAACCTAAAATAAGCAAAATAAAATAAACTTAAACCTAAACTAAAATAAACTAAACTAAAATTAATAAATCCTAAACCTAAACCTATACCCTAAACTAAATAAAATAAAATGAACTAAAAATACACATAAACCTAAACTAAAATAAAAAACTTAAAAAAACCTAAAATTAAAACCTAAAACCTAAACCTACAAATATAAAATAAAAACCTAAACCTAAACCTAAAATAAAAAAATAAAACCTAAACCTAAAAATACCATAAAAAATAAAACTAAACTTAAAATAAACATAAACTAAACCTAAACTTAAAAATAAACTAAAATAAAACCAAAACTAAAAAAAATAAACCTAAAATAAATAAAATGAACTAAATAAAATAAAAGATAAACCTAATTAAAAAAATAAAGTAAACTAAAATAAATAACAAATAAACTAAACAAACTAAAAAAACCTAAACCTTAATTCTCTAAACCATAAACCTTAATTCCTAAACCCTAAACCTACAACCCTAAACCCTAAATGTAACCCAAAACCTTAAACCCTATACACTAAACCCTAAAATCTTAAACCCTAAAGCCTTAACTAACCCTAAACAATAAACCCTAAACCCTAAAAGACCTAAACCCTAAAGCTTAAACCCTAATCCCTAAACCCTAAACCTACTACACGAAATCCGCAACCCTTAACCCTAAACCCTAAATCATAAACCCTAAAAAACCTTAAACACTAAACCCAAAAAGAATAAACCCTAAACCCTAAACCCTAAACCCGAACTGTAACCCTAAACCCTAAACCCAAAAACCTAAAACCCTAAACACCTAAAAACCTAAACCTAACTAAATAAAACCTAAAAATAAAATAAATAAAAAACCTAAACCTAAATAAAATAAAATAAATAAAAAAGATAAAACCTAAACTAAAACCTAAACCTAAACCTAATAATAAAATAAAATAAAAATAAAAATAAGCTAAAATATAATAACAAAAAGGCTAAACTAAACTAAAAATATATAATAAACCAAAGAATAAAAAATCTTAATAAATTAAAACTAAACGAAATAAAATAAAAAAATAAAAATTAAATAAAAACCTAAACCTAAAAAATAATCTTAAAAATAAAACCTAAAAATAAATAAAAGAATAAAACCTAAACCCTAAATTAAAAAAACCTAAACTCTAAACTAAAAAAAACCCTAAACTTAAAATAAAAATAAAATAAACAAAATAAAATAAACCTAAACCAAAAACTAAAATAAACTAAACTAAAATAAATTAAACCTAAGCATAAACCTAAAATAAACTAAACCTAAACCTAAACCTAAACTAAATAAAATAAAAAACTAAAAATAAACCTAAACCTAAAACTAAAAAATAAAACCTAAAAATAAACCTAAAATAAAAACATAAAACCTAAACCTAAAAATAAAATAAAAACATAAATTTAAACCTAAAAAAAAAATATAACATAAACCTAAAAATAAAATAAACTTAAAACTCAACTATAAAATAAACATAACCCTAAACCTAAATTGAAAAAATAAAATAAAATAAAAAAACATAAACTAAAATAAATAAACTTAAAATAAATAAACAAAACTAAATAAAAATAAAAAATAAACCTAAATAAAAATTAAAATTAAAATAACCTAAAATAAATAAAAAATAAACTAAATAAACCTAAACCTATCAATTTACTTAATTAAAAAAAAAAAACCCTAAACCCTAAACCCTAATCCTAAACCCTAACCTCTAAAAGCATAAACCTTAAAACTCTAAACCTAAGCCTTACACCCTAAACCCAAAACAATAAACCCTAAACCCTAAACCCCAAACCATAAACCTATATCAAAAGTAACTAAATAAATTAAAAAATAAACTAAACCATAAAAACTAAAAAGCCTAAGCCTAATCCTAAACCTTGAGAATGGGCAGAACCTTGACCATAAACTAAAAAATCAAAAGAAGAAATGTTGAATCTGAATCTGTTCTCTATTAAAAAATAACCAAAAAACATAAACCCTTAACTAAAACTAAAAAGAAGAAATGTTGAATCTGAATTTGTTCTCTTAAAAAAACCAAAACCTAAACCCTAAACTGAACCTAGACCTAAAACCTAAACCCTAAACCCTAAACCCTAAAACCCTAAACCCTAAATCCTAAAACCATAAACCCTAAACCCTAAACCCTAAACCCTAAAACCTAAACCCTAAATCCAAAACCCTAAACCCTAAACCCCAAACCTAAACCCTAAACCCTAAACACTAAAAAGTCAAAAACTTATACCTAAACCTAATAAAACTACAAATAAAATAATTAATTAAACCTAAATAAAAATAAAATAATAAAAAAATCCTAACCTAACACCAAAACCTAAACATAAAAAAAAATAATAATATAAAAACTAAATTAAATTAAAATAACTAAAAACCTAAACTAAAAGAAAAAATAAAAAACTTAAAGAAAATAAAAAAAATGTAAAATAAAAATAAAATAAACCAAAAATAAAATAAAATAAAAAACTAAATAAAAAAACCTAAAAAATAAACCTAAAATAAATAAAATAAAACCTAAGCTAAACTAAAAAAAAAAAAAGAACTTAAACCTAAAATAAACAAAATAAAATAAACCTAAACCTAAGCTAAAATAAACTAAACTAAAATAAATAAAACCTAAACATAAACCTAAAATAAACTAAACCTAAACCCTAAACTAAATAAAATAAAATAAACTAAAAACAAACCTAAACCTAAATCGATAAATAAAACCTAAAAATAAACCAAAAATAAAACCTAAAACTAAACCTAAAAAATAATATAAAAACCTAAACCTAAAAATATAAATAAAAAATAAAACCTAAACATATAAAATAAAATAAAAATAAACATAAACCTAAACCTAAAAAATAAAAAAAAAATAAACCTAAACTAAATAAATAAACCTAAATAAATAAACTAAACTATAAATATAAAAATAAACCTAAATAAAATAAATAAAATAAAATAAAATAAAATAAATATAAAATAAACTAAATAAACTTAAACTAATTTAATTTTTTTAAAAAAAACCTAAATCCTAAACCCTAAATCATGAACCCTAAACCCTAAACCCTAAGCTCTAAAACTAACCCTAAACCCCATACCCTAAACCTACAACCCTAAACCCTAAACCCTAAAAAACCCTAAACCCTAAACCATAAAACCTAAACCCTAAACCCTAAACCCTAAAACCCTAAACCCTAAACCCTAAACTAATCCTAAACCCTAAGATAACCCTAAACCCTAAACCATAAACCCTCAAAACCCTAAACCCTAAAGCCTAAACACTAAACCATAAACACTAAAAGCTAGCCCTAAACTCTAAACCCTAAAACCTTAAACCTTAAACCCTAAACACTAACCCTAAACCATAAACCCTTAAAGCATAAACCCTAAAACCTTAAACCTTAAACCCTAAACCCTAAACCCTAAACCTAAACCTAAAGTAATTAAATAAATTAAAAAATAAACCTTCAAACCTAAAACCTAATATTCCTAAACCCTAAGAATAGGAATTTCCTTAGCGGCAGGAATGTCACCATCAACCAGGCTCAATCAAGATCTGGCGGTGAAGGTGAAGGCAATGACAGATTCTCAAGGTGGTGGTGGGTGGTGGCCTGAAAGGGGTGGTTATGAAGGAGAGCAAGGAGGTTATAGTATGGTGGTGGCGAGGGATATAATGGTGGATCCCACTACGAGAGGTCGGGATGGTTTTGTGGGAACTGAGAAACTACAATGGCTAATGATCTACCGCTATGGAGTATCTTATAAGAGATGATTCTAGTTATCTAGAGTTTTGATTTTTCTATGCATGCTCATTTTTATCTATGTCATCGCTAGTGTCTAGAAAACTTGGTGTGTTGGTTGGTGAATCAAAAGAAGAAATGTTGAGTAAAATTTGTTCTCTGTTAAAAAAAACCAAAACCCCTAATTAAAACCAACCTAACTAAAACCTAAACCCTAAACCTAAACCTAAATCTAAAACCCTAAACCTAAACCCTAAACCTAAACCCAAACTAAACCCTAAAAGCCTAAACCTAAACCCTAAACCCCAAACCCCAAATCCTAAACCCTCTAACCCTAAACCCTAAACCCTAAACCATAAAAAAGCTAAAAACCTAGACCTAAACTAAATAAAACCTAAAAATAAAATAAATAAAAAGAATCATACATAAAATAAAAAAATAAAAAAAATAAAACCTAAACTAAAACATAAACCTAAACCTAAAAATAAAATAAAATAAAAAATAAAAACTAAACTGAAATAAAGTGAATTAAAACCTAAACTAACTGAAAAAAATAAAAAGCCTAAATACAAAAACTAAACCTAAAATAAAAATAAAATAAACCTACAATAAAATAAAATAAAAACTAAATAAAAACCTAAACCTAAGAAATAAACCTAAAAATAATTAAAAATTAAAACCTAAACCCTAAACTATAAAAAACCTTAAACCTAAAATAAAAATAAAATAAGCCTAAACCTAAACTAAAATAAACTAAACTAAAATAAATAAAACCTAAACCTAAACCTAAAATAAACTAAACCTATACCTAAACCTAAACCCTAAATAAAATAAAATAAACTAAAATAAACCTAAACCTAAACTAAAAATAAAACATAAACATAAATCTAAAATAAAAACCTAAAACCTAAACCAAGAAAACAAAATAAAATAAAAACCTAAACCTAAACCTAAAAATAAAAAATAAAACCTAAACCTAAAACAAAATAAAAAATAAAACTAAACTAAAAAAATAAGCATAAACCTAAAGTTAAACCTACAAACTAAACTAAAACAAATAACCTAAATTAAAATAAATAAACCTAAAATAAATAAACTAAACTAAAATAAATAAAAAATAAAGCTAATTAACCTAAACTACTTAATTAAAACCCTAACTAACCCTAAACCCTAAACCTAAACCCTAAACACTAAACCCTAAACCTAAAACCCTAAACTAAACCTTAAAACCCTAAACCTAAACCCCAAACCCTAAAACTTAAAACTAAACACTAAAACCAAAACCCTAAAACCTAAACCCTAAACCCAAACCCTAAACCCTAAACCCTAAACCCTAAACCCTAAAAGCCAAAAACCTAAACCTAAACTAAATAAAAGATAAAAATAAATAAATAAATAAACCTAAACCTAAAATAAAAAATAAAATAAAATAAAAATTAAACTAAGACCAAAACCTAAACCTTAACTTAAACCTAAACCTAAATGTAAAAAAAAAACTAATCTAAAATAAAATAAATAAAAACCTAAACTAAACTAAAAAAATAAGATAAAACTAAAAATAAAATAAATAAATAAATAAAACTAAGATAAAAAAATATAAAATAAACCTTAGAAAAAATAAAATAAAAACTAAATAAAAACCTAAACCAAAAAATAAATAAAAAACAAAACCTAAACCCTAAACTAAAAAAAACCTAAAGCTAAAATAAACAAAATAAAATAAACTTAAACCTAAACTAAAATAAAAAAACCTAAACCTAAACCTAAAATAAACTAAACATAATCCCTAAACTAAATAAAATAAAATAAACCTAAAATAAACTAAAATAAAACCTAAAACCTAAACCTAAGAAAATAAAATAAAAAACCTAAACCTAAACCTAAAATAAAAAATAAAACCTCTAAAAAAATAAAATAATAAAACCAAAAATAAAATAAAAAAAACCTAAACCTAAAAAATAAACTTAAATAAATAAACCTAAAATAAATAAACTAAAATAAATAAAATAAAATATAAACCTAAATAAAAATTAAAAAATAAAATAAATAAATATAAATAAATAATAAATAAACTAAACCTACGCTAAATTAAAAATAAAAAACCCTAAACCCTAAATCCTAAATCCTAAACCTAAACCTAAAACCCTAAACCCTAAACCTACAACCCTAAACCATAAACCCAAAACCCTAAACCATAAACTAACCATAACCTAAACCCTAAACCCTATAACCTAAACCCTAAACCCTAAACCTAACCCTAAACCCTAAACCATAAACCATAAACCCTAAAACCCTAAACCTTAAACCTTAAACTAACCCTAAGCCCTAAACCCTAAACCCTAAAAACACTAAACCCTAAAGCCTAAACACTAAACCTAAACTAACCCTAAACCTTGTAACCTAACCCTAAACCCTAAAATCCTAAACATTTAACCTAAACCTTAAAGCCTAATCCTAAACCTAAGCAAAACCCTAAACCCTAAAACCTAAACCTAAACCTTAAACCCTAAACCCTAAACCCTAAAACCTAAAACCAAAACCTAATGTAAAAACCATAACATAAAATAAATAAAAGAACCTAAACCTAAATAAATATAATAAATAAAATAAACATAAAATAAAAATAAAATAAACCTAAAATAAAATAAAATAAAAACTATATAAAAACCTAAACCAAAAAAGTAAACCTAAAAATAAATAAATAATAAAACCTAAACCTTAAACTAAAAAAAAACTTAAACATAAAATAAAAATAAAATAAAATAAACCTAAACCTAAAAAAAATAAACTAAACTAAAATAAACAAAACCTTAACCTAAACTAAATAAAATAAATTAAACTAAAAATAAACATACACCTAAACTAAAAAAGTAAAACCTAAAAATAAACCAAAATAAAATCCTAAAACCTAAACCTAAAAATAAAAATAAAACCTAAACCTAAAATAAAAAAAACCTAAATCTAAAAAATAAAATAAAAATAAAACTCAACTAAAAATAAAGCTAAACTTAAAAATAAATTAAATAAAACACCTAAACTAAAATAAATAAAGCTAAAATAAATAAACTAAACAAAATTAAAATTAAAATAAAATAAAAAATAAGCTCAAATAAATAAAATTAACTAAATAAACCTAAACCTACTGATTTACTTAATTAAACAAAAAACCCTAAACCCTAAATCAAAACCCTAAACCCTAAAACTAAACCTAAACCCTAAACCTTAAACCCTAAACCTAAAACCTAAAACCCCTAAACCAAGCTAAAACCGTAAACCCTAAACCCTAAACCCTAAGCTCTAAACCCTAAACCATAGACCAGAAACCCTAAACCCTAAATTAACCCTAAACCCCAAACCCTAAACTAACCTTGAACCCTAAACCCTAAGAATGGGCAAAAACATAACAGTAGGAACATTGCCATCAACTAGGCTTACTTTAGATCTAGAGGTGGAGGGGTAGAGGTGTTATCATTGGTGGTGGGGATTTGGAGCTACTGGTTCATATGGAGGTGGTGGACAGAGCATTGGTGTTTATGGAGGCCAGAGGAGCGATGAAGGTTACAGTTGTGGTGGTAACAGAAGCAGAGATCGAGGATATAATGGTGAATCTCATTACTCAAGAGGTAGGGTTGGTTCTAATGGGAATTAGAGAAATTGAAGAACTACCAATCCGATCGAATGCTTATAGAATTGTCTTAATAATAGAGGTGGTTCTACATATCTAGGGTTTTTGATTTGCTCTATGGTGCTCATTTTTTATCTATGTCATTGCTTGTGTCTTAGAAAACTTGGGGTGTTACTTGGTTGATGAAATCGAAAAGAAGAAATGTTGAATCTTAATTTATTCTCTACTAAAAAATCTTAAACTTTAAACCCTAAATCCTAAACCCTAAACCTAAACTAAAACATAAACCCTAAACCTAAAACTTAAACCCTAAACCCTAAACCCTAAAACCTAAACCCTAAACCCTAAACCTTAAACCCTAAAACCCTAAAACCTAAACCCTAAACCCTAAACCCAAACCCTAAACCCAAACCCTAAACCCTAAAACCCTAAACCCTAAACCCTAAAACCTAAAACCCTAAACCTTAAACCTAAACTACAAACCCTAAACCTAAACCCTAAACCTTGAATAATGATGTCATTAGGAGTAGATCTAAAGAATTACCTAATCCTAACATAGTTATTATAGTTAAAGAAAATGTCTTCAATAGTCTTTCCCTTGATTAATAGAGATTTGAATACCCAAAATCATATTATAATATAATATATTATAATGTAGCATCATATATTTGAGCATGTAGTGTTGTGTTTTTGGATGTTATAAGATGCTTTGAAATGTTTTAGTATATTATGGTATTGTGCCCTATAGTCTATATTAATATAAATCATAAAAATATTGATTTAATAAATCAAATGATGAAATTTGTTAAATTTGAAGTGGGAATTAGGTTGTAGTACTGGTGTGCTACCACTTGTAGTCTAAAAAGTAAGATTTTATTTTTAAAATAAATATTATATGTTGTAGCATAGTATAACATCATATATCATAATATTATTCAACATTTTAAATTCTTTTAGTATTTTACAATCATGTGAGCCTATAGTAGCATTATTTATAAAATGTTGACTTAGACTTTAAAATGGTGAAATTTGGCCAAATTCATAATAGGTAGAGCATGGCATCATAATTATTTTCAATTTAAAATATGTAAGTGATAATGACTAAAATATATAGTTTTATTGTTTAGACTAATTTTAAGATTTTTTATCTTAAGAAATCCCTTGTGATGTGATATGCAATATAGTATAATATAATATGTTATAGTGTATTATAATATAGGATGCTATAACATAGAGTAGCATCATGCATTATAACATACTATTGTGTATTACTACTTATTGTTTAGCATATTTTTGTTTATTATAGTATGATGTAGTAGAGTTTGCACTAGTATAATTCATAAAAATACTGATTTATAGGCGAGATGATGGGATTTGGCCAAATTTAAAGTAAGCTTTAGGGAACATCATTGGGGGGTGTACTATGGTGTGTCATTTAATAAAAAGAATGGAATTTTGCATCCAAAATTAATGTTCATTTTTCAACCAAATTTTATAAATTTTTTGCATAAAGTTATTCATTTTAAGGTATAATGTAAGATAATATATTATATGAAAGCATATTAAAATATAATGTACATAACAATAAAACTTCACATATAAATGAATGTGCTGGTGTGTTACTTAATGTTATTGTACATTTTAGTATGTTTTACTTTTGTTATAATACAATGGGTGAAAACTAACAAAAATGTTAATTTGAAGGTTGAGATGGAACAATTTGGCCAAATTCATGGCACACACCAAGAAGCAACACCAAAATTATGCTATTTTGTACCATTTCTAATAGAAAAATAACAATTTTACATCTAAAATGAACATTATTTATATTTTGAGAAAATTTTGTAATTTGCTTTTTTTAAGTGATTCTAATGAAGTGTAATGTTAGACAATATATTATATTATAGCAAATTATAATATAACATCATATATTATAATATAATATAGTGTGTTAATTCACACTATAATATGTTTAGCATGATATTACATAGTTAGTTTGAGCTTGAACCATCACAATCATAAAATGTTGATTACAATGTTAAGATGATGTAATTTGAACAAATACATTGTAAAGCTTTTGGTTGAAGTATTAAAGGTGTGCATAAGAGAAGAAATAAGATTTGATGAGAATTCCTTATCAAAGACATGGTGGGAGATCCACTTATCACACATGCATTGGACATGACATGTGAGGGGTATGTGAGGGCATAGAAGAAGAAAATCTTGGGGATAAGGTTTGAATTTAATTTGATTATATGATTTATGGAAAGAAGATCCGGTGATAAGAATCTATAATCCACTAGGACCAAGATCAAATCGACTTTAATTTGTTTTTTTTTTAATTGATGAGGCATAGGCTAGATATCTAAGTCTAGAGATATGGGCTCGAAGACTAGTGATTGGGTATATGAACCTACCACTAGGGAAGTAGGTTCAGGCTATCCACTGGGATTGGGATTTGAGTTTGATTTCATAGATTTATTTGGGGATGTATCTATTGGGGATAAGAGTTTGGTTGGATTTCATTGATTTACACTCTACTAGGAAGTTGGTTTAATTTAGCTCCATTATGGAGGTTGGTTTTGAATTTGATTTGTTTATTTGACTTATTTATATATGATTTGGGGCCCACTAGGTAGAAGGGTGTAATTTAACTCTACTGGGGAAAATTAGATTGGGTTTAATTTAATCTGAGTTAATGTATGGATCATGTCGGTACATGGACCCAGAGAAGGGACTATATCATCCTTGACCTACATCAGGTTTACAAATCCAAAGGGATAGTCTAATGGTTGTGGGGTAGAGCTAGCCAACCTAAGGGGTTTCCTTTTGGTGTACAACAACTATGCTAAGAAAAAGGCATAGTAGACTTACATCTTCCAAAGTGAGGAACAACTGCTGGGGTGATCTGTTGGATGCACAACAAATCAAACCTGACCTAAGGTGACTATTAAGTGAATGGCGTTAGGGACTTATGCCAACTCAAAAGTAGTCAGGATTTAATTTCATATGATTTGATACAGTTTGTTTGTTTAGTTTGATTTTGAATTAAGGGCATATCCACTGGGGATGTGAGCTCGATCAAATTTGATAGATTTTATTTATGGACCATGTCAGTGTGTGATGGACCCACTGAGAAGGGGCTATATCAGACTTGTCCTATCTCAAATTTACAAATCCAAAGGGATAGCATATTAGTTGTGGGGTAGAGCTAGCCAACCTAAGGTATTTCCTTTCGATGTGAAACAATTGCTAGGAAGAAGGCATGGTAGACTTACATCTTCTAAAGCAGGGAATAACCATTGAGGTGACATGTTGGTAGCAGAACAAATCAAACCTGACTTAGGGGAAACTACTGAGTGAATGCTGCTCAGGACTTATATCAACTCAAGAGTAGTTAGAGATTCATATAAGAAGTTTTGCTGACACTGCTTTAAAGATAGGATACCTACTTAGGAAGAGGTATCGCTAGGGGTGTCCTCCTAATCCATAAGTGAATATATATTTTATTTATATATTTATGTGGACCTTGGTGATGAGGCACACATCGAGAAGGGCCATGTCATCCTTTACCTATCTCACTAGACCAAGGGAGAATTGCACATCCACAAGATGAATTCTCCAACCATGGGGTGGTTACTAGAAAGGAGAATTGTCCAACTGATAGTAACCGTAGTGTCTAAATGGGGTCGCAAAGGATGTGTTCCAAATATAGTGCCCACGGGAGGAGCAAGGTGTTATCTTGAGCCAAAAAAGAAAGCCTGGTGTATGGCTAACTAAAGGAGAAAACATAGCAAACTTACATCTGCCATGAGTGGTGTATCCTAAGGTGCAAGAACCAACCAACCTAAGGTGTATCCGTCATCATGAGTGGTGTATCCGTCAACATAGTGAGAACCAACCAGCCTAAGGTGTCCGTCAGTTTATAATGATCAATCTGGAAAGAAAGAGTGTAAGCATATAACTTTCCAAGCAAAATTGATAATCGAGATAGTTTGTCATCCACGGGGCAAATGCTATCTGACCTAGAGCGACTACTAAGTGGGGATCCCCGAGGAAGGACTGGACCTGACTTGAAGCTTAGAGGGAAGGAGGGGACTTATCCTAAACCTCAAATATACTCAACCTAGTTACATGATGCTAATCCAAGAAGAAAGCATAGAAACTCACATTCTCTTAAATGAAGCCAACATGAGGTAGCTTATCGACTACGCAGTATGGCATACCAAACTAATAAGGCCCTTATCGGTGTGTAGTGGCCGAGTAAGGAAGGAAAGTGTAGCAGACTTATATCCTCCAAAGCAAGAAGAACACTAGGTGACACACTAGTAGGGTAGCACGCCAGCCTAACCTAGAGCAGCTAATGAGTGAGTGCCATTGGAGGCATTATCTCAACTCAAAGTAGCCCGAGAAAAAAGATATGTGTTTATTTTATATGTTTTTGTGTAGTTTGTGTTTGTGTTGTGTCGATGAAGGATAGGATGCGCTTTGGTTCCTTACACCTACCCTAAACACATCATGGAGGATTTGTAAACAAGAATACTTTCAACATGGAATAGATTGAGTTTGAAATGGAATTTTCATTAATAATTGTTATTTTCAAACATGATTTATAATATTTTCTAAGTAGAGCCATTGGAAGCATTGGGTGCTCTCCATTATGATTAATAAACTGATAAGATCCTCTTTGGTACTCCTTCTCTATGACAAAAGGGCCTTCCCAAGTGAGTTCAAACTTTCCTCCCATCTTACGATAAGCAACAATTAGTCTCTTTAAAACTAAAATAAGCTCTCTTACTTCGCTCTAAGATGGACCAAATTATTATGAGATTGAATCATTTTAGCTTTGTACAACTCAAGGTTTTATTATGCTCGCAGGAGTCTCTCCTCTAAACCTTTGAGCTCTTTTAACCGTAACTTGGCATTCTTCTCTGTTGTCATCTTGCTTCCCATAGCTATCCTTAGTGATGGGAGTTGGGCTTCTAATGGTAGAATGGTTTTGGACTCATACACTAAGGTGAATGGAGTAGAGTGAGTTGGAGTTCTATAATTGGTGCAGTAGGCCTAAAAGGCTTCAACTAATAGCTCATGCCACTGTTTCTTATTGTTATTGAGTGTCTTCTTCAGTATTTTGATAAGAGCTTTGTTGAAGGCTTATGCTAAGTCATTTTCCCTTAGGTAGTTGATGATAGAATATCTCCAATCTATGTTGTGTCTTTGGGAAAAGTTGTTGATCTCGGTGATCTTGAATGAAGTACAATTATCAAATATAATTCATCTAGGCACTCTGAACCTATATACAATATGGTTCCTAAATAATTAGGGCACATGCTAAGTTGTGATCTCTTTGAGTGGAATCACCTTCACCCATTTGGAAAAGTAGTCAGTAGCAGCTAAGATGAATTGATGACCCTTGGAAGAAGGAGGATTAATCAAACCCACTATGTTGATATGCCAACACTGAAATAATAATGAGGCCAATGTAAGATGTAGATTATTAAGTGGTTAGTGTAGGACCACACCGTGTATTTAACATTGGTGGCATCACCTAGATGTATCCATGCAATCTTTGATCATCGATGGCCAGTAGTATCCTAGTCTCTTGATCTTGGCTTTCATCTTCGAACCAGATTGGTTGGCTCCACATAATCAATGTACCATGATCTTATGGGCTTTGTGCTTATCTAAACAACATAACCACATATGATCAAAAGATCATCGACAAGACACCATCCACAAGAGCATAGGAAAATGCTCTACTTCATCTTATGGGCTTGGGACATCTCTTGAGGTAGTTTGCCTTTATTTAGGTAATCCATGAATGGTTGCCACCAATCTAACTCCTCATCCTTCTTGGAAATGGAAACCTCCCCTTCAAGAGAGTACTTTTTGTTGAGTTCAATATCAATAAGGGATAAGACTTGTCTATTTTGGACATTTATTGATATAGACACTTCTTCCAGACATGTCAACTCCTTGGAAAGCTTGGCTAAAGCATACGCTATGGCATTCTCTCCTTGAGGAATCTTATAAATGGTAACCTCTAGGATTTGGGCCAACAACTCCATGGTGTACTTATGGTAGTGATGGAGCTTAAGCTTTATAACCTTATAGGACCCAACAATTTGGTTGATAATTAGCTAAGAATCTCCAAAGATGCTCATGTTTTGGATGCTTAGAGTTAGCAAGAAGTGGGTGTGCTGTAAGAAATCTTCTAGTGCTTCTCCTTTCACTGAACAGAAGGGTACAAAGGTAATGTCAAATTGTAAGAGGATCATGGACAGTCGTGCCAACCATTCAGATAGCATCGACCGTGTCATGAGATACTATAGTGATTGGACCTAAAGATTAAGTTCACCTTATGAGGAAGTAGTGTTGTAGCTTTTGGAATGCAAAGATTAAAGCAAGGAAATGCTTCAATGAGTGGATAATTAGCCTTATAGGGATTAGATGATGGTTGAGGTAGTATAGTGCATTTTCTTCCCTTCAACATTGGCTTGGGACAACAAAGTAAAGGAGTTGTCTAACATGTAAGTATGAGTTTGTGATAGGGTCGCCAAAGGATATCATCAAGTAATGCTTGATGTTTCAAGGCATGCTCACACTTGTCATCCCACTTGAACTTTGCATCCTTTTTGATAAATGCTAAGAATGGCTGATATCTTCTTGATAAGCTGGATATAAAGCATCTTAAATATGCCAACCACCCTTGCAATAATGAAAGTTAAGTTAAACTTTTAGGCGGTGGCATTTTTAATATCGCCTTAATCTTCTCTGGATCAATTTCGATTCCCTAGTGTCAGACAACAAACCTAAGGAATTTCGATGTGTACACTTAAGGGGGTTCATTTTGAGGTTAAATTATCTTAATGGTTTGAAAACTACTCAAGTCAAAGAGATGGTCTTCCTATTGTACTTTTGACCATGAGATCATCCACATAGCATTTGATGGATGAGTTCATTGAAGAAGACATACCCTAGTATGTATCATCAACATTTTTAAGGCTGAAAGGCATGACCTTATAGCAAAAGATTCTAATATGGGTTCTAAAAGTAGTGTTTTCATCTTCAAGGGCCATCTTTATTTGGTTATATCCAGATAAGCCATCCATAAAATAGAAGACTACATGAGATGAGGCAATGTCCACCATCAGCTTCAGGATTGGTAGTGGAAATTCATCTTTTGGACATGCCTTATTTAAATCCCTAAAATCAATGCATATGTGAATTTGGCCATTTTTTCTTAACTTGGATGATGCCAACTGTGTAGGGTATTTTTCTTCCCATGAAGCCAACATCAATCAATTTCTTGACTTCATAAATGACCTATTATTCTATGTCTAATCGTAGCATCTAGGAGCTTGTTTGATAGATTAGTAGGCTCTATTACTAGTTTATGGATCATTACATTAGGAGCCAATCCAAGCATCTCTTAATAACTCCATGCAAAATAGACCTTAAACTCATTTAATAGCCTAACTAAGTCATTGGTTTTAATTTCATTCAATAAAGAACTGATGTATGTGGATCTTCTTCACTCTAAGTTGATTTCGAGCTCGATGGTTGACTTGATCTCTTCTTCAAACTCTGGCGGTCCATCTTTGACTTAAAAATCATCTGGATTATTTGAAGTTTCTAAGAACATGTCCTCATATGAGTTAATATGATTTTAACAGAACCTATCAAATTCCAAATGATAGGTGATTACTAAGTAGTAATCGTCTTCATTGACTAGACCCACTGTACAAAATCCTAGTCCTGGTCTTAATTAAGAGCTTTTTTATTTGTTCTTCCATATTATTTCAAAGTAGTCTAACATGTGCTCTAAGTCTTCACACCTATGGATGACTTAGGGCTTCCTTAACTACCAAACCCTCAACTTTTTAAGAGGAAAGTGGGGTTAGAGCTAAGGTTCCCAACTGATGTCTAACTATTTCACATAAACACTTGGATACACTTATGCTTTACTTTGGAGCCTGATCTTCATCACTACCTTGCTCAACTATCACCTCCAAGGGAATCTACCGAGAAGAGTTGGCTAGCATGCTAAATATATATAGACTCATCCTATGAACTAGATTTTAAGTTTATATGGATAGCAGTGTACTCTAGTGATATCTTTTATTAGTGGCCAATAAGGAGGTTTTCCACCATTGGGACTACTAACTGGCTTGTTCCTCTGCTTGGTGGATGTTAAGTAGTCCTACCCATATGTTCAAATGGAGTAATGAACTGTGGGTGAAATCTAATGTCAGGCTCCGCTTCCTCCTCCAAGTGTATTTCCTATCCCTTTTATTTTCCTTTTCATTTTCTCTTTTCTTTTATTTTTTCCTCTTCTCTCATTTTTTCTATTTATTTTTCTTTTTATTTTATTTTTAAACTTTGACCAAGTTCATGAGAATAGACTTGTTGATTTTGAGGGAGGTAGTAAGTTGCATCCTCATATATGCCAACCTCGTGAACTATAAATTGTTTGAGATCTCCTTTGACACAGTAGATGATCCCACCTTCATGAACTTCATACACCGATGTAGAGAGGATGGAACTATGTTGTTCTCATGTATCCATGGTCTCAAGCAAAGTGTTGAAAGATGTATCCGAGTCTATAATGTGAAACTTGGCTTCGGCCTTCCAATCATCTATCTCCAAGGGCAACACTATGGAGCCTAAGGCCTATTGATCTCACTTTTGGAGTACAAATTCTTCCCATCTTAGACTTAGGAATCTTCTAGACACTAATACTTTCCTAGTCATAAGACACTTCTAACATTTAGGTAAACACTTAACCCAAACCTAAAGACTTAGAAGGGTTAACCATAAGATTAGCTTATGCTTGTGGATTAGATAATTCACCTAGCAAATAACCCAAATCCAATCCATGTTCATCTTCTAAAACCAAACCTCATGTTCAATTCAAACATCAAATTCAAATCTAAATCCAAACCCAATTTCAAAAACCAAATGATTGAAGCCCATGATAAATCCAAACTTGAAACCCTTCCTAAGCCATATGACCTATCCCATGGATGTAGCCAAATCTTAATCCAAATCAATCCAAAATCAATTAATTTTCTCATAATCAATTTATATCTTCAATCATCTTCTTAAATATTAATTAAATTTATATTCAAATGATAAAACTAAATCAACTTAATCAAATTAAATCAAAACCTTCTAAGCCATATGACCTATCCATGGACTTAGCCAAATTAATCCAAATCAAGTCAAACTCAATTGATTTTCTCACAAAGCAATCATATTTTCAATAATCTTCACAAATTTAAATGAAATATACATTTAAATCAACAAAAATAAATCAAACTAAAGTACAATCCAAACCTAAGCCACATGACCCAACTCCATGGTCTTAGCCAAATTCCTTCATTTCAAAACCCAAATTCAATTGATTTTCTCATTAATCAATCATACCTTCAATTATATTCATAAATATAAATGAAATATATAATCATCAAGCCAAACCAAAATCAATCCTAGTCAAACCAAACTTAGCCCTTTTGACTTAAAATGTTCAAATGAACCAAAGTTAATTGGAATTGAATTTATATCAATCCCAAATCCATATATAAACTCAACTAAATCAAACTCAACCCAAAATCAACTAAACCCAATTGGTCCACTTGACCTAAAGTGGGCAATTTGACCAATTTGAGCCAAGTTCTAATCCTACCAAAATTGTATTGAACCAAGCCCATTAAAACCTCACATCATGATTGTTGATCAACCTAGATTGATCAATTATCATAAATTGGGTCAAACCAAGTCAACCCATTAACCCATATGAACCTAAACTAGCCAAAATGCAACCTAAGACCAATCTCTTAAAATAAATGATTCATACAAAATCAAAAATAATATTTAAATATGACTTGACCTTCAATTGAGTCAAACCAAACTCAATTGGCCCTCTTGACAAGTTGACCCAAATTGACCTAAAGACCAAAAATTCAAATCAAAATATAAACCAAATTGATTGAAAATCATTGGCTCAAGTTCATTCCAAATTGATTGTTGAACTTAACCAAAGTCATGATTGGACAATTGAACACTGATTCATTTAGCCAAATTGACCTAAAGGGTCAAGTTGGCTAAAATCAAAACTAAATCCAAATTAATTGAAACCAAAGCCTACAATCATCTTCAATAGTCAACTAAACCCAAACCAACACTAACCCATGCTAATTAATTTGGTCAATTTAGTCAACTTAACCCATTTGACCCAAAAAATGAAAAATCCAAAATCATCTAAGCCAAACTAAATGAAACCAATTAAAACCCAACCAAATCAACTCATTTGACTTAAAATTTCAACTCCCTTTTGCCTATTTCAAATCGCCAAATCAAATGTAATGACAAATGATTTCTACCCTTAGGTCAAAATCAATGAGAAATCACCAATGTCATTTCCATTATTTTTTCAACATGACTCTCTCAATGGTCCACCTAGGCACCTAGACAGCTTCAACCTAACCCAAGGTGGTTGGTCCCATGACCCATGGGAGGTGAAATCACCTCACCCTCCCCATTGGAACATTTGAAACATATAGGACACCCATAATTCCTCCTTGGCAGCCACCTCCACACCATCAACCAACTAAGCCGAGCCAACTCACCTCTTCCCTACCACCCACCACTCCATGAGATTGTCAGACAACCACTAGAAGCCAAACTTGATCCCACCGTCCGATCAAGATGAACAAGAGGGAGGGGGTATACACCCTCCCATTTCCACTCAAACGCACACAAAAATCATTCCTGAGCTCTCTACCCAAGATTAGCTGTGAGCCATTCCTTAAGCTCCAAGCTCGCTTCCTCGATCAAAAAATGCCATTCCCATCCAAATAGGCTCCCATTACTGACCTAACTTCTCCATTTCTCCATCAAACTTAAATTAACTTTGCACATACCTTCCTTAGGCCTCATCGAGCAAGAATGAATCATCTCCCAAGATTCCCAAGCACCGGAGGTGTGACTTCGATCAAAGCTGAGCTCTAAATCATTAATTCATGGCCTCAAACATCAAAGAATTGATCTAATTGCAAAATTCATTTCCACTGATGAAGGTTCCTTAACTCATAAATGATCCAATCGCTCAATAGGTTTCATCTCCACTAGATGAAGCTTCCTTAATTGCTCGAGTCACCGCCTTGAGCTCAAGGTATGCTTCCAAACCGATCCTTAGTAAAATGGGTCGATCAAGAAGAAAACTTGCATCTCATGATCTTGACCATTGGATCCGATTGATGTAATGAAGGTGTGGAATATTTTGAGTTGATCTAGCTCGTAAGCTCATTAAGTGAGCAATGGTGGATAGTCCATTCTCCTCACCGCATGACATTAGATCACGCCCACCATTCTACGCGGACCATCCAACATGATTAGATCAACTAGATCAATCTGAGTTGTGGCATTAATTATGGTCGTCCTATCTTAAATTGGATGATGGACGAGAAAGCGCGTCTAGTTGACGAGAAAGTGGGTCCACCCCTACCACGTGGCGCTGAGTTGGATAAGTTTTAAGTAGCCAATGCCTATCATAAAGTGAATGATCATAACTAATTTTGAAAAGTAATTAAGGTTTAATTATAAAAGTAATTAGCTTAATTACTCTTTGATTGGTTGAGCAATTAATTCCAAATTTTGTGGGTTAGTTTAATGGGATGACCTCTACCTCTCATAATTTTCTTGGAATTTATTGCTCACTTAATTAGGAAAATTTACTAATTAAACCTTAACTACTCTTTTAAGTTAATTAATGATCAATTGAACCCATGAATAGTAACAAATTGGTTAATTAAGTTTATTAATCATTGTTAAATAGTGAACTAAGGAATATTGGGACCCCTTTCACTAAGTTCATTTTAGCCTTTTTTAAAATGAAATTAATTAATATTTAACTAATTAATTAAATCACTTAATCAAACTAAAATCATAATCACATCAAACCTTAATTAAATCATGGGGGTAGATCTTTAGGTGTTTAAAAACCTAAAGGAGTTTAATGAAATTATGGTTAGTCCACAAGTGTGGGAAAACTAAAAGAGTAATTAGTTAAGTCCCTTAATCAAACTAACTAATTATCATGAGCCAATTGCACGAGACCCCATTTATTTCCTAGGATCATTGCAAGTTTATTTTCCATGCATATCATGTTGGCTCATAATTATTTAGTTAATTACTTTAAGGTGACATAAGTAAGGGTAATTAATTCATCTAATTAAGGGTTCAACTTAATTAACCCATAAAATTAACTTAATAACATTTACTTAATTTAAATTACATCACTAATGTGGGAATGGGTTTAAAGCAACAAGTGATGATTTATGTTCTCTTTAAATAAAATCAAATCCAAAAACTTAATTATTAAAGAAGCTTTGGTTTGTTTTAACTAATCTTATTTGATTTGATTGTCTTTAAGAACTAGTTTGATTGAATGAATCACATGTTTAAATTTTGATTTTCCTCTTTCCAATCATGTTAAATTTGGTATGTCATTTGAATTAATGCATCCACCTTTTCAAAATCAAGTAAAATAGAGGATTTTTTATGTAAGCGCATGTGTTGATTTAATTTAATATATGAGTGGCTATTATCACTATTAAATCCAAATGTATTTTTCAAAAGCTTATAAATGTGCTTATAACTAATAAAAAATAATATGTGTTATGATTCTAGTTATAAATACATAAGAAATGCATGTGCTTATAGCTTAAGTGTATGAATGTTGAGTTCCCTTTCCTCTATTCATATGTTGATTTGTATAAGATTGAATGCTAATGGGAATATGGTCTAGACATCCCGAAAACACGTGGCTTTAGCTAGGCCATAGGAAGTCATTTGATTACCTCACTTCCCTGGTTTGTTACTTGGTTGATGAAATCGAAAAGAAGAAATGTTGAATTTTAATTTGTTCTCTATTAAAAAAAAATTCAAAAACCCTAAACCCTAAACTAAAACCTAAATGCTAAACCTAAAACCTAAACCCTAAACCCTAAATCCTAAAACCTAAACCTAAATTAAGTAAAACCTAAAAATAAAATAAATAAATAAAACATAACCTAAACAAAATTAAATAAAAACCTAAACTAAAACCAAAACCTAAACCTAAACCTAAACCTAAAATTAAAATCAAATAAAAAATAAAACTAAACTAAAATAAAATAAATAAAAACCTAAACTACACTAAAAAAAAATAAACCTAAAAAAAAAAACCTAAATAAAATAAAAACTAAACATAAAATAAAAATAAAATAAAACCTAAATTAAAATAAAATAAAAACTAAATAAAAACCTAAACTTAAAAAATAAACCTAAAAATAAATAAAAAATAAAACATAAACCCTAAACTTAAAAAAAACTAAACCTAATATAAAAAAATTAAATAAACATAAACATAAACATAAACTAAAATAAATTAAACTGAAATAAATAAAACTTAAACCTAAACCTAAAATAAACAAAACCTAAACCCCAAACTAAATAAAATAAAATAAACTAAAATTAAACCTAAACCTAAACTAAAAAATAAATAAAAATAAAAACCTAAAGCTTAAACCAAAAAAATAAAAAAAAAAAACCTAAACCTAAACCTAAAAACCAAAATGAAAACCAAAACTTCAAAAATAAAATAAAAATAAAACTAAACAAAAACAAATAAACATTAACCTAAACCTAAAAATAAACTAAAAAAATAAACCTAAAATAAATAAACAAAACTAAATAAAAATAAAAAATAAACCTAAATAAAAATATATAATAAAATAAACTAAAATAAAAAAATAACTACATAAACTAAATAAACTTAAACCTATTGGTTTACTTAATTTTTTTTAAAAAAATCCATAAACCCTAAACCCTAAAACTAATCCTAAACCCTAAACACTAAACCTAGAACCCTAAACCCTAAACCCTAAAAACCTTTAAGCCTAAACCCTAAGCTAACCATAAACCCTAAACCCTAAACCCAAAACACTAAACGTGAACTCTAAATTGAGCCAAACCTAACCAAATCAATGCCATTTGACTTGAAATTTAGGCTAACCCACTTTTGGCTCATTTCAAATATGGCAAAATCAAATATAATGCCAAATGATCATTCTACCCTTAGGTCATGGGAATCACATGAGACAAATCACCAATGTAAGTGGTTGTTTCCATTCTTTTTCCACATGGAACTCTCCCAATGGTCCACATTAGGCACCTAGGACACTGCCCAACCTAACCCTAGGGGTGGTTGGGTTAGCCATGACCCATGGGAGGTGAAATCACCTCACCCTCCCCATTGGAGCATTTGAAACCCATAAGACACCCATGATTCCTCCTTGGCAGCCACCTCCATACCTTCAGCCAACTAAGCTGAGCCAACTCACCTCTTCTCTACCACCCACCACTCCATGAGATTGTCGATGACCACTAAGCCAAACCCATACCACCGCTCAATCAAGATGAATGAGAGGGTATACACCTCTCATTTCCACACAAATGCACACAAAAATCATTCCTCAGAGCTCTAGCTACCGAAGAATAGCCGGTATAGCCATTCCTTAAGCTCCCAAGCTCATTTCTTGATCAAAAAATGCCATTTTCATCCGTCCTGAAATAGGGCCCTCCCATTTTTGACCTACCTTCCCCATTTCTCCATAAAACTCAAATTAACTTTGTCCACACCCTCCTTAGGCCTCATAAAGCAAGATTGAATCATCTCCCAAGATTCCCAAGCACCGAGTTGTGACTTTGATCAAAGTTGAGCTCCAAATCATCAATTCGGCCTTCTAAGTGAACATCAAAGAATTGATCTAATTGCTGCTCAATATGGCTTCATTTCCACTAGATGAAGCTTCCTTATTCGTTCGAGCTATTAGTCTTGAGCTCAGGCGAGGTATACTTCCAAAACTAATCCTTAATCAAAATGGGTTGGAGCATTTTGAAGAAAACTTACATCTCATGTTATCTTGACCATTGGATCCCCTCTGATTATTATCGTGAAGGTGTGGAATTCTTTTGGAGTTGATCCGAGCTCAGGTAAGCTTAGATCAGGTGAACAATGGTGGATAGACTCCATTCTCCCTCACTTGCGTGACATTAAATTAGGTATACACCCTCTCATGTCTACTCAAACACACATAAAAATCATTCCTCAAGGCCCTCGTTACACAAGACGAGCTAGTAGAGCCATTCCTTAAGCTCCCAAGCTCGTTCCTCAATCAAAAAATGCCATTCCCATCCATCCCGAAATAAGGCGCTCCTATTTCTGACCAAACTTCCCCATTTCTCTATCAAATTTAAATTAACATTGCAAACCTTCCCTAGGCCTCAAAGCAAAAAAAAATCATCTCCAAGCTTCCAGCCTGAGGTGTGACTTCGATCAAAGCTAAACTCCAAATCATCAGTTCATGGCCTTCTGAGTGAACATCGAAGAATTGATCCAATTAGTGCTCAGCCGGGTTTCATCTCCACTAGACCTTAATCGCAGTCCGTTGAGCCCGGCGAGGTATGCTTCCAATGATCCTTAGGGAAAATGGGTTGGAGCTTTTGAAGAAAACTGCATCTCTATGATCTTTACCATTGGATCCTCCGATTGATGTGAAGGTGTGGAATCCTTTTGAGTTGATGAGGTAAGCTCAGATTAAGTGAGCAATGCTAGATAGACTCCATTCTCCCTCACCTACATGACATTAGATCATGCACTGTCGCATTCTACGTGATCAGAATAGACGGTCATGATTAGAACAGCTGGATCAATCTGATTTAATCCTATTAAGTTGTGGGATTAATCATTGTTGTCCGATCTTAAATTGAATGATGGACGAGAAAGCGCGTTCGGTTGACGAGAAAGCGGGTCCACCCCTGCCATGTGGCACTGAGTTTGATAAGTTTTAAGTAGTCAATGCCTCTATGCCACATGGAAAGCGCACCACGTTAGCGCGCCATGTGAAAAGTAACCACATCTGTGCACCACGTGGGGCCAATAGGATTAAGTTTTATTTAGGCTTAATTAACCATTTTAATGGCTAAAACTTCTAAAAATCATAAAAATCATAGAGAAATAAAAAAATGCAAATAAATGCTCATTTTAAATTATTTTAGTGGAGAATTATTTAAAATGATCATAACTAGTTTTGAAGAGTAATTAAGGTTTAATTATAAAATTAATTAGCTTAATTACTCCTTGATTAGTTGAACAATTAATTCCAAATTTTGTAGGTTAGTTTAATGGGATGACCTCTACCTCCCATGATTTTCTTGGAATTTATTGCTCACTTAATTAGGAAAATTTACTAATTAAACCTTAACTACTCTTTTAAGTTAATTAATGATCAATTGATCTCATGAATAGTAATAAATTGGTTAATTAAGTTTATTAATCATTGTTAAACAGCAAGTGAACTAACGAATACGGTTGAGACCCCTTTCACTAAGTTCATTTTAGACTTTTTTAAAATGAAATTAATTAATATTTATAACTAATTAATTAAATCAGTTAATCAAACTAAAATCATAATCACATCAGGCCTTAATAAATTAAATCATGGTGGTAGATCTTTAGGTGTTTAAAAACCTAAAGGAGTTTTATGAAATTATGGTTAGTCCACATGTGTGGGAAAACTATAAGAGTAATTATTTAAGTCCCTTAATCAAACTAAGTAATTATCATGAGACAATTGCATTAGGCCCCATTTATTTCCTATGATCATTGCAAGTTTATTTTCCATGCATATCATGTTGGCTCATAATTATTTAGTTAATTACTTTAAGGTGACATAAGTAAGGGTAATTAATTCATCTAATTAAGGGTTCAACTTAATTAACCCATAAAATTAACTTAATAACATTTCCTTAATTTAAATTAAATCATTAATGTGGGAATGGGTTTAAAATAACAAGTGATGATTTCTCTTCTCCTTTAAATAAAATCAAATCCAAAAAACTTAATTATTAAAGCTTTTGGTTTAAGTAATCTTATTTGATTTGATTGTCCTTAAGAACAAGTTTGATTGAATGAATCACATGCTTATATTTGATTGTCCTCATTCCAATCATGTTAAATTTGGTATGTCATTTGAATTAATGCATCCACCTTTTCAAAATCAAGTAAAACAAAGAAGATTTTTTATGTAAGCTTGCATGTGTTGATTTAATTTAATATATGAGTGGTATTATCACTATTAAATCCAAATGTATTTTTCAAAAGCTTATAAATGAAAAATAATATGTGTTATGATTCTAGTTATAAATACATAAGAAATGCATGTGCTTATAGCTTAAGTGTATGAATGTTGAGTTCCCTTTCCTCTATTCATATGTTGATTTATATAAGATTGAATGCTAATGGGAATATAGTCTGGACATCCTGAAAACACGAGGCTTTAGCTAGCCCATAGGAAGTCATTTGATTACCTCACTTCTCTGGTTTGTTACTTGGTTGATGAAATCAAAAATAAGAAATGTTGAATTTTCATTTTTTCTCTGTTTAAAAAAAAATTCAAAAACCCTAAACCCTAAACTAAAACCTAAATTCTAAACCTAAAACCTAAACCCTAAACCCTAAACCCTAAATCCTAAAACCTAAACCTAAACTAAATAAAACCAAAATATAAAATAAATAAATAAAACATAACCTAAATAAAACTAAATAAAAACCTAAACTAAAACCAAAACCTAAACCTAAACCTAAACCTAAAATTAAAAGAAAATAAAAATTAAAAGATTAACAAAAATAAAATACATAAAAACCTAAACTAAACTAAAAAATAAAATAAACCTAAAAATAAAAAACCTAATTAAAATAAAAACTAAACATAAAATAAAAATAAAATAAAACCTAAATTAAATTAACATAAAAACTAAATAAAAATCTAAACCTAAAGAAAAATAAAATTAAAAATAAATAAAAAATAAAACATAAACCCTAAACGTAAAAAAAAACTAAACCTAATTTAAAAAAATTAAATAAACATAAACCTAAACAAAAATGAATTAAACTGAAATAAGTAAAACTTAAACCTAAACCTAAAATAAACTAAACCTAAACCCCAAACTAAATGAAATAAAATAAACTAAAATTAAACCTAAACCTAAACTAAAAAATAAATAAAAATAAAAGCCTAAAGCTTAAACCAAAAAAAATAAAATTAAAACCTAAACCTAAACCTAAAAACCAAAAAAAAAACCAAAACTTAAAAAATAAAATAAAAATAAAACTAAACAAAAAAATAAACATTAACTTAAACCTAAACAATTAACTAAATAAATACGCCTAAAATAAATAAACTAAACTAAATAAAAATAAAAAATAAACCTAAATAAAAATATAAAATTAAAATAAACAAAAATAAATAAAAATAACTACATAAACTAAATAAACTTAAACCTTCTGGTTTACATTTTTTTAAAAAAAAAAATCTTAAAACCTAAACCCTAAAACTAATCCTAAACCCTAAACACTAAACCTAGAACCCTAAACCCTAAACCCTAAATGCTAAAAAACCTTAAAGCCTAAACCCTAAGCTAACCCTAAACCGTAAACCCTAAACCCTAAACCCAATACCCTAACCTTGAACTCTAAAACCTAAACCCTAAAATATCCTAAACCCTAAACCCTAAACCCTAAACCCTAAACCTAAAACTAAAACTATAAAGAAACATTAAACCTAAACCCTAAACCCTAAACTAACCTACACCTAAGCTAACCTTTAAAATAAACCTAAAACCTAAACCCTAAAACTAAACCTAAAACTATAATTTAAAACCTAAACCTAAACCTAAAATCCTAAACCCTAAACCCTAAACTTAAACCCTAAAACCCTAAACCATAAAGTAAACCCTAAACCCTAAACCTAAACTTTAAACCTAAGATAACCCTAAACTCTAAATAACCTAAACTAACCTTAAACCTAAACTAAACTAATAACCCTAAAGCCTAAAGCTAAAGAAACCCTAGAAACATTAAACCCTAAAAACCTATAACCCTAAACCCTAAACACCAAACCCTAAACCCTAAAACCTAAAACTAAAAAACCAAATAAAACATATATATATATATATATATAATCTAAACCTAAATAAAATAAAAACCTGAAATAAAACTTAAACATAAACCAAAAAATAAGATAAAATAAAACTAATTAAAAATAAAATAAAATAAAATAAATAAAACCTAAACTAAACTAAAAATAATAATATAAACCTAAGAATAAAAAACTTAAATAAAATAAAAAGTAAAAGTAAAAGTAAAATAAAATAAACCTAAAAAAATATAAACTAAATAAAAACCTAAACCTAAAAAATAATCTTAAAAATAATTAAATAATAAAACCTAAACCCTAAACTAAAAAAAAAAACTAAACCTAAAATTAAAATAAAGTAAACCTAAACCTAAACTAAAATAAACTGAACTTAAATATGTAAAACCTAAACCTAAACCTAAAATAAACTAAACCTAAACTAAATAAAATAAAATAAACTAAAAATAAACATAAACCTAAACTAAAAAATAAAGCCTAAAAATAATCCTAAAATAAAAATCTAAAACCTAAACCTAAAAAAATAAAATAAAAACCTAAACCTAAATCTAAAGGTAAAAAAATAAAACCTACACATATAAAATAAAATAAAAATAAAACTCAACTAAAAAGTAAACCTAAACCTAAACCTAAACCTAAAAAATAAACTAAAATAAATAAACCCAAACTAAAATAAATAAACTTAAAATAAATAAATTAAACTAAATAAAAATGAAAAATAAACATAAATATAAATAATACATACAGTAAACTAAAATAAATAAAATAATTAAACCTAAACTTACCAGTTTACTTAATTTGTTTTTTAAAAAACCAAAAGTCCTAAATCCTAAACCTTAAACCCTAAACCAACAACCCTAAACCCTAAACCCTAAAAAACCCTAAACCCTAAACCCTAACCTTAAACCCTAACCCTAAACCCTAAACCACAAAAAAGCAAAAAAACCCATAAACCATAAACCCTAAACTCTGAACAATAACTCTTGAACACTAACCCTAAACCCTAAACCCTAAACCCCAAACATCAAACCCTAAACCTAAACCTAAAGTAACTAAATAAATTATAAAATAAATCTAAACCCTAAAACATAATAAACTTTAACCTAAACCCTAAGAATGGCTAACCTTGATGGTGAACATCACCGTGCAATCTATATCCTTGGGAGGTGAAGGAGGAGGCACATCGCAATGGGTGGTGGGGGGCTGGTGGATATGGAGGTGGTAGTCGGAGTAGTGGTGGTTATGGAGGTAGGAAGAGGGATGAAGGTTACAATCGTGGTGGTGGCGGAGGGATAGATCGGGGATATGATGGTGGGTTCCGCTGCTCGAAGTCGGGTGGTTCTGAAGGGAACTCAATAAACTGGAGAATGGTCGATCTGATATGTTGCTTATAGAATTGTGTCTTTACGGTAGAGATGGTTCAAGTTATCAAGGGTGCTTGATTTTCTCTATGTGTACCCACTTTTATCTCTATCATCGCTTTCATCTTAGAAAACTTAGAGTGTTACTTGGTTGATGAAATCAAAAAGAAGAAATGTTGAATTGAAAATTGTTCTCTATTAAAAAAAACCCTAAACACTAAACTAAAACTTAAACCCTAAACTTAAAACCTATATCCTAAACCCTAAACCCTAAACCTTAAACCCTAAACCCTAAACCTTAAACTAACCTTAAACTGTAAACCCTAAAAAGCTAAAAACCTAAACCTAAACTAAATAAAACATAAATAAATAAATAAATAAATAACCTAAACCAAAATCAAATAAAAAAATAAAAGAGAATAAAAACATAAACTAAAACCTAAACTTAAAGCTAAACCTAAAAAAATAAAAAAATAAAAACTAAAAACTAAACAAAAATGAAAAAAAAAAAAACCTAAACTAAACTAAAAATTAAAAACCTAAATAAAATAAAACCTTAAGATAAAATTAAAATAAAATAAACACAAGGTAAAATAAAATAAAGATTAATTAAACACCTAAACCTAAATAATAAACCTAAAAATAAAACCTAAAAATAAATAAAAAAATAAAATCTAAACCTTAAACCAAAACAAAACCTAAACCAAAAATAAAAATAAAATAAACATAAACCTAAACTAAAATAAACTAAATTAAAAGAAATAAAACCTAAACCAAAACTAAACTAAACTAAACCTAAACCTAAACCAAAACTAAATAAAGTAAAATAAACTTAAAATAAACCTAAGCTTAAACTAAAAAATAAAACCTTAAAAAACCTAAAATAAAAACCTAAACCCTAAACCTAAAATAATAAAATAAAAACCTAAAAATTAAAAAAAAATCCTAAACCTAAAAAATAAACTAAAATAAAATTCCTAAACTAAAATAAATAAACATAAAATAGATAAACTAAACTAAATAAAAATAAAAAATATACCTAAAAATAAATAAAAAATAAAACCTCAACCCTAAACTAAAAAAAACTAAACCTAAAATAAAAATAAAAAAAAAACAAAATAAATAAACCTAAACCTAAACTAAACTAAACCTAAAATAAATAAAGCATATCCCTAAACCTAAAATAAACTAAACCAAAACCCCAAACTATATAAAATAAAATAAACTAAAAACAAACCTAGACCTAAACTAAAAAATAAAAACCTAAAAATAATCCTAAAATAAAAACTTAACCTAAAAAAAAATTAAACATAAATAAAATAAAAAAATAAAATAGAATAAAAATATAAACTACAACCAAAACCTAAACCTAAACCCAAAAAGAAAAAAAAATTAAACTAAAATAAATAAATAAAAATCTAAACTAAACTAAAAAATAAAAAACCTAAATAATATAAAAATTAAACCTAAAATAAAAATGAACAAAACCTAAAATAAAATAAAATAAAAATAAACTAAAAACCTAAACCTAAAAAATAAATCAAAAAATAAATAAATAATAAATAGGTAAAAACCCTAACCCTAAACCCTAAAACCTAAAACCCTAAACCCAAAACCCAAAACCCTAAACCCTAAACCCTAAACCCTAAACCCTAAACCCTAAACCCTAAACCCCAAACCCCATAACCTACAACCCTAAACCCTAAACCATAAACCCCAAACCCTAAACCCTAAACTAACCCTAAACCCTAAACTAACCCTAAACCCTAAACTAACCCTAAGCTCTAAACCCTAAACCTTAAACCCTCTAAAGCTAAAAACCTAAACCTAAACTAAATAAAACCTATAAATAAAATAAATAAATAAAACTAAACCAAAATAAAATAAAAAAAAACTAAACCACAATAAAATAAAACTAAAATAAAATAAAAACATAAATAAAAACTTAAACCAAAACATAGAAAGAAAATAAAATAAAATAAAACTAAACTAAAATAAAATAAATAAAAACCTAAACTAAACAAAAAAATTAAAAAACCTAAATAAAATAAAAATTAAATCTAAATTAAAAATAAGATAAATATAAAAAATAAAATAAAAACTTTATAAAAACCTAAAAATAAAACTTAAAAATAAATAGAAAATAAAACCTAAACCCTAAACTAAGAAAACCTAAACATAAAATAAATTTAAAATAAATCGTAACCTAAACTAAAATAATTAAAACCTAAACCTAAAATAAACTAAACCTAAATGAAAAGGTAAACTAAATAAAATAAAATTCACTAAAAATAAACCTAAACCAAAACTAAAAAATAAAATCTAAAAATAAACCTAAAATAAAAACCTAAAACCTAAACCTAAAAAAATATAATAAAAACCTAAACCTAAACCTAAAAAAACCTAAACCTAAAAATAAAAATAAAAATAAAACTAAACTAAGAAAATAAACCTAAACCTAAATATAACCCTAAAAAATAAACAAAAATATAAAATCTAAACTAAAATAAATAAACATAAAATAAATAAACTAAACTAAATAAAAATAAAAAAATGAAATGAACTAAAATGATTAAAAATAAACTAAATAAACATAAACCTACAAGTTTTCTTAATTTTTTAAAAAATCATAAACCCTAAATCCTAAACCCTAAATCCTAAACAATAACCCTATACCCTAAACCCTAAAAGCATAAACCCTAAAACCCTAAACCTTAAACCACAAATCGTAAACACTAAACCCTAAACACTAGCTCTAAACCCTAAACCCTAAACCCCAAACCGTAAACCTAAACCTAAAATAACTAATAAAATTAAAAGGTAAACGTAAATCCTAAAAGCTAATAAACCTAAACCTCAACCTAAATCCTAAAACCTAACAAACCTAAACCTAAACCTAAACCCTAAAAATTGGCAGAACCTTGACGGCAGGAACATCATCTTCAGCCGTGCTGAGTCTAGATCTGGTAATGGAGGCGAAGACGGATGGGGCCATTATGATAGTCGTGGTGGGGGATATGGTGGTGTTGGTAGATACGGAGGTGCTGGTGAGCAGTGGTGGTTATAGAGTCGAGAGGAACGACGAAGGTTACAGCTATGATGGTGGCAGAGGAAGAAATTGGGGATTTGATGGTGGATCTCACAACTCGAGAGGCCAAGGTGGTTCTGATGGTAACTGGAGAAATTGAAGAATGACCGATTCAATTTGTTCCTTATGGAACTATGTCTTTACAGTATAGATAGTTCTAGTTATCTAGGGTTTGTTATTTTCTCTATGAGTGCTCATTTTTTATTTATGTATTCTCTTGTGTCTTAAAAAACCATGGTTTGTTACTTGGTTGATGGAATCAAAAGAAGAAATATTGAATATCAATTTATTATTTATTAAAAAACAAAAACATGAAACCCTAACTAAAACTTGAACCCTAAACCTAAAACGTAAATGCTAAACCCTAAAACCCTTAAATCCTAAACCCTAAACTATAAACCCTAAAACCTAAACACTAAACACTAAACACTATACCCTAAAACCTACAACCCTAACCCCTAAACCCTAAACCCTAAAAACCTAAAAACCTAAAGCTAAACTAAATAAAACCTAAAATAAAATAAATAAAAAAGTTTAACCTAAATAAGATAAAAAAATAAAATAAAATAAAAAACCTAAACCTAAACCTAAAAATAAAATAAAATAAACTAATAAAAATAAACTAAAATAAATTAAATTAAAACCTAAACTAAACTAAAAGAAAATAAACCTAAGAATAAAAACTTACATAAACAATATAAACTAAACTTAAGCCTAAACTAAAAACTAAACTAAAATAAATAAAACCAAACCTAAACCTAAACTAAATAAAATAAAATAAACTAAAAATAAATCTAAACTTAAACTAAAAAATAAAATTTAAAAATAAACCTAAAATGAAAACCTAAAATATAAACTTAAAATAATAAAATAAAAAGCTAAACCTCAAAATATAATAAAATAAAAATAAAAGTTAAACTAAAATAAAAGAAATAAAATCCTAAACTAAACTAAAAAAAATAAAATAAACTTAAAAGTAAAACCTAAATGTATAATAAAAATAAAATCAACCAAAAATAAAATAAAATAAAAACTAAATAAAAACCTAAACTTGAATAATAAACCTTAAAATATAACTTAAAAATAAATAAAAAATAAAACCTAAACCATAAATTAACAAAAAAAAACCTAAACCGAAAATAAAAATAAAATAAACCTTAACCTAAACTGAAATAAACTAAACTAACCTAATCCTAAACCTAAACTAAATAATATAAAATAAACTAAAAATGAACCAAAATCTATACTAAAGAAGGAAACCTAAAATTAAACCTAAAATCTAAACAAAAAAAGTAATATAAAAGCCTAAACCTATACCTAAAAATAAAAAATAAATCCAAAACCTAAAAAATAAAATAAAAATAAAACTAAACTAAAACAATCAACATAAACCTAAACTTAAACCTAAAAAATAAACTAAAAAAAACTTAAACTAAACTAAATAAAAAAAATATATAAACTAAACTAAAAAAATAAAAAATAAACCCAAATAAAAATCTAAAATAAACTAAATAAATTAAATAAACATAAACCTACGAGTTTATTTAATTAAAAAAATTGTTAAACCCTAAACCCTAAACATTAAATCCTAAACCCTAAAACCTAAACCCTAAACCCTAAAATTAACCCTAAACCTACAACCCTAAACCCTAAACCCTCAAAAACCCTTAACCCTAAAAATTAAACCCTAAACTCTAAACCCTAATCTAACCCTAAACCGTAAATCCTAATTCTTAAACCCTAAATTCTAAACCCTAACCCTAACCCTAAACCCTAAACCCTAAACCCATATCTCTAAAACCCTAAACCTCAAACCCTAAACTAACCCTAAACCATATTGCCTAAACCCTAAACCCTAAACACTAAACCCTAAACCCTAAAACATACAACCCTAAGCCCTAAACCTAAACCCTAAAACTAAAACCTAAACCTAAACCTAAACCTAAACCTAAAAAATAAACTAAAAAAACTAAATTAAGATAAATAAACCTAAAGTAAATAAACAAAATTAAATAAAAATAAAAATAAACATAAATAAAAATAAAAAATAAAATATATTAAAATAAAAAAATAAACTAAATAAATTTAGACTAATCGATTATTTAATTTTTTTTTTAAAAAAACCTAAACATTAAATCCTAAACCCTAAACCCTAAACCCTAAGCCTTATACCTACAACCCAAAACCATAAACCCTAAATCCTATACCTTAAATAACCCTAAACCCTAAACCCTAAACCCAAACTCTAAATCCTAAACCTTAAAAGCATAAGCCCTAAAACCCTAACCCTAAACCCTAAACCATAAACCCTAAACCCTAAAAGCATAAACTCTAAATCCCTAAACCCTAAACACTAAACACCAAACCCTAACACTAAACCTTAAACAATAAACCCCAAACCCTAAACCTAAGCTTAAACTAACTAAATAAATTAAAAAATAAACCTAAACCCTAAAACCTAATAAACCAAAACTTAAACCTTAAGAATGTGCAAAACCTTGATGATAGGAACATCACTATCAACTAGGTTTAGTCTAGATCTGGTGGTAATCGTAAAGGTGGGGATCTGGTGTTTGGACATGGACATGGAAGTGGTTTTATGGAGTGGAGGAAGTTTTTGATGAGGAAAGAATCAGCAAGAGACGTGATCCCTGATATGATGGTGGATCCCACTACCGAGAGGGGGTGTTCATGGGGAATTAGAGAAAAGAAATGATCCGATCTACCGCCATGGAACTGTCTTTACACTGAGATAGTTCTAGTTAGGTTTTTAATTTTCTCTATGCATTCTCATTTTTTGTCACTAGTGTCTTAGAAAACTTGTGTTACTTGGTTGATGAAATCAAAAAAAGAAATGTTGAATTTGTTCTTAAAACCAAAAAACCTTAAACCCTAAACTAAAACCTGAACTATAAACCTAAAACTTAAACCCTAAACCCTAAACCATAAGAAACCTAAACCCTAAACCCTAAACCATAAAACACTAAACCCTAAACCCTAAATGCTAAAACTCAAACCCTAATCCCTTAACCCTAAACCTTAAACCTTAAACCCCAAACCCTAAAGACTAAACCATAAACTCTAAACCTTAAAAAGCTAAAAACCTAAACTTACACCTAAACCTAAAATGAAAAAATAATAATAACTAAACTAAAATAAAATAAATAAAAACCTAAATTAAACTAAAAATAAAAAACCTAAATAAAATAAGACTAAACCTAAAACCATAAGCCCTGAACCCTAAACTAACCCTAATCTTTAAACCCTAAACCCTAAATCCTAAAACAAACCTTAAGTCGTGAACCCTAAACCCTTAACATAATCCTAAACCCTAAAACCTATACCCTAAACCCTAAACCCTAAAATCATAAACCCTAAACCCTAAACTCTAAACCCTAAATCCTAAACCCTAAAACCTACAACCCTAAACCACAAACCCTAAACACTAAACCTAAATCCCTGAAAACCTAGAATCCTAAACCTAAACTAAATAAAACATAAATATAAAATAATTAAAAAACCTAAACCTAAATAAAATAAAATTAAATTAAAACCTAAACTATTGCCTAAACCTAAACGTAAACCTAAAAATCAAAATAAATTATAATAAAAATACTAAACTAAAATAAAATAAATAAAAACCTAAACTAAACTAAAAAAACTAAACCTAAAAAAAACTAAAATAAAATAAAAATATATATAAACAAAAATAAAAAATAAAAAATAAAATAAATAAAAAATTACCTATGTAAAACTAAATCTACCAGTTTTCTTAATTTTTTTTAATAAAAAAACCCTAAACTTTAAGCCCTAAACCTTAAACCCTAAACCATAAACCTAAGCTAAAGTAACTAAACAAATTAAAAAAATAATCCTAAAGCCAAAAATCTAATAAACCTAAACCTAAACCAAAACCCAAAGTATTGGCAAAACCTTAGTGGCAGGACTATCACCATCAACCAAGGTCACTCCATATCCGGCGGTATAGGCAATGGTGGAGGCGGTAATTATAGTATTGGTGGTGGCGTATCTGAATGTGCTAGTGGATATGGAGGTGGTGGTCAGAGCAGTGGTGGTTATAGTGGCAGGAGGAGGGACGGAGGTTACAACCGTGGTGATAGGCAGAGGGTGAGATCAGGAATATGCTGGTGGATCCCACCACTTGAGACGCCAGTGTGGTTCTGATGGGAACTGGGGAAATTGAAGAACAGCCGATCCATTCTGTTGCTTTTGGAACTATGTCTTTACAGTAGATACGGTTCTAGTTATCTAGGGTTTTTGATTTGCTCTATGCGTGCTCACTTTTGATCTATGTCACCACTTGTGTCTTAGAAAATTTGGTGTGTTATGTGGTTGATGAAATCACAAAGAAGAAATGTTGAAAATGAATTTATTCTTTATTAAAAAAAGAAAATAATAATAGTAAATGCTAAACCCTACACATAAAACCTAAACCCTAAACCATATGCCCTAAGAACCCTAAACCCTAAACCCTAAAACCCGAAAACCCTAAACCCTCGACCCTATGCCCTAAAACCTAAACCTTAAACCATAAACCTACAACACTAAAATTAAACACTAAACCCAAATCCCTAATACCATAAACCATAAACTAACCCTAAACCCTAAATCCAAAACCCTAAAAACCCTAACCCTTAAACCTAAACTCTAAACCTTAAACCCTAAACCCTAAACCCTAAACTAACTCTAAAATCTAATCTAAGCCTAAACCCTAAACCATAAACCCTAAACCTTAAACCCTAAAAACCCTAAACCCGAAAGCCTAAACATTAAACCTTAAACCCTAAATCGTAACCCTAAACACTAAACCCTAAAGCCCTAAATCCTAAAACCCTAAACCCTAAACCATAAACCTAAACTATAAACCCTAAAAATGAAAAAACCTAAACCTAAACTAAATAAGACATAAAAATAAATTAAATAAAAAAACCTAAACCTAAACCTTAAAAAAACAAAATAAACTAATTAAAATAAATTAAATTAAAATAAAATAAAATAAATAGAAACCTAAACTAAACTAGAAATGAAATAAATCTAAGAACAAAAAACCTAAAAAAGACACAAACTAAACGTAAAATAAAAAAATTAAAATAAACTTAAAATAAACCTATAATAAAATAAAATTAAAACTAAATAAAAATATAAACCTAAAACATAAACTTAAAAATAAATAAAAAATAAAACCTAAACCTTAAATTAAAAAAAACTAAACCTAAAATAAAAATAAAATAAACCTAATCCTAAACTATAATAAATAAAACTTATTCCTAAACATAAATTAAACTAAACTTAAACCCTAAACTAAATAAAATAAAATAAAATAAAAATAAACCTGAACCTAAAGTAAAAAAATAAAACCCAAAAATAAAATTAAAATAAAAAACTAAAACCTAAACTAAATAAAACCTAAAAATAAAATAAATAAGACAACCTAAACCTAAATAAAATAAAAATATAAAATAAAATAAAAACATAAAATACAGCATAAACTAAACCTAAACCCAGAAAAGAAAAAAAAACTAAACTAAAATAAAAAAGATAAAAACCTAAACTAAACTAAAAAACTTAAAAACCCAAATAATATAAAAACTTAACCTAAATTAAAAATGAAATAAACCTAAAGTAAAATAAAATAAAAAGAAAATAAAAACCTAAACCTAAATAAAATCTAAAAACTAAATAAAAAATAAATAAATAAACCCTAAACCCTAAACCCTAAACCCTAAACCCCAAAACCAACAACCCTAAACCCCAAACCCTAAACCCTAAAAAGCTAAAAACCTAAACCTAAACTAAATAAAACCTAATAATAAAATAAATAAATAAACCTAAACCAAAATAAAATAAAAAATAAAATAAAATAAAAACATAAACTAAAAGCTAAACCTAAACATAAGAAAAAATATAAATTATATTAATTAAATAAAAACCTAAACTAAACTAAAAAAAATAAAACCTAAATAAAATAAAAACTTAATCTAAAATATAAATAAAATAAACATATAAAAAATAAAATAAAAACAAAATAAAACTTAAACCTAAAATAAATCCAAAAATAAAACCTAAATATAAATAAAATATAAAATGTAAACCCTAAACTAAAAAATGTAAACCTAAAATAAAAATAAAATAAAACTAAACCTAAACTAAAATTAATAAAACCTAAACCAAACCTAAAATAAACTATACTTAAACCAAATGCTAAACAAAATAAAATAAATTAAATTAAAAATAAATCTAAACTAAAACTATATAATAAAATCTAAAAACAAACCTAAAATAAAAACCTAAAACCTAAACCTCAAAAAATAAAATAAAAACTTAAACCTAAACCTAAAAATAAAAAATAAAACCTAAACCTAAAAAAATAAAAAATAAAACAAAACTAAAAAAATAAACCTAAACATAAACCTAAAGCTAAAAAATAAACAAAAATAAAAAACCTAAACTAAAATAAAGGAATGTAAAATAAATAAATTAAATTAAATAAAAATAAAAAAGAAACCTAAATAAAAATAAAAAATGTATTAAACTAAAATAAATAATAAATAAACCAAATAAACCTAAACCTGCTAGTTTACTTAATTTAAAAAAAAAATCATAAACCCTAAATCATAAATACTAAACCCTAAACCGTAAACCCTAAACCTACAACCACATACCCTAAACCATAAAAAGCCCTAAATCCTAAACCCTTAACCCTAAACCCTGAACAATAAACCCTAAACCCTAAACCCTAACCTTTAACCCTAAACCCTAAACCCCAAACCCTTAAACCTAAACCCTAAAACCTAATAAACATAAACCTAAACCCTAAAAATGGGAAGAACCTTGACGACAGGAACATCACTGCCAACTCTAATGGTGGAGGTGAAGGCTAATGCGGTCGTTATCTCAGTGGTGGTGGGGGATCTAGAGGTGATGATGGATATGGAGGTGGCAGGCAGAGCTGTGGTGGTTTTGGATGTAGGAGGAGCGACGAAGGTTACATCTGTGCTGATGGTGAAAGGAGAGATCGAGGATATGATGGTGTATTCCGCTACTCTAGAGGCGGGGTGGTTCTGATGGGAACTAGAGAAACTGAAGAATGATCTATTAGATCTGCTAATTATGGAACTGTGTCGTTACAATAGAGATGGTTCTAGTTATCTAGGGTTTGTGATTTTCTATATGAGTGCTCTTTTTTATGTCTTCACTTGTGTCTTACAGAACTTGGTATGTTACTTAGTTGACGAAAACAAAAAGAAGAAATGATGAATATGAATTTATTCTCTATTAAAAAAAATAAAAACCAAAAACCCTTAATTAAAACCTAAATCCTAAACCTAAAATGTAAATGCTAAACCCTAAACCCTAAAATATAAACCCTAAACCCTAAACCCTAAATCTTAAAACCTAAACCCTAAACACCAAACCCAAAACCCTAAAACTTACAATTCTAATCTCTAAACTCTAAACCCTAAACCCTAAACCTTAAATTATAAAACCTAAACCTAAACTTAAACTTATATAAATAAATATATATAAACCTAAACCTAAATAAAATTATAAAATAAAATAAAATAAAAGCCTAAACTAAAACCTAAAACCTAAACCTAAAAATAAAATAAAATAAACTAATGATAATAAACTAACATAAAATAAATAAAAACATAAACTAAACTTAAAAATAAAATAAACCTAAAAGTAAAAAACCTAAATATAATAAAAACTAAATGTAAAATAAAAATAAATTAAATCTAAAATAAAATTAAATTAAAACCTAAGCCTAAAAAATAAACCTTAAAATAAAACCTAAACCCTAAACTAAAACCTAAACCAAAATAAAATATAAAAAATATAAAATAAACATAAACCTAAACTAAAATATACTAAACTAAAAAAATAAAACCAAAACCTAAACTAAAATAAAACAAAATAAAATAAACTAAAATAAACCTAAACCTAAAAAATAAAATAAAACCTAAACCTAAGCCTAAAAATAAAATAAATAAATAAAATAAACTAAAAAAATAAACTAAAATAAAACTAAAATAAATAAACTTAAAATAATTAAATGAAACTAAATATATATAAAAAATAAACCTAAATAAAAATAAAAAAAATAAAAAAAACTAAATAAACTAAATAAACCTAAACCTACTGGTTTACTTATTATTTTATTTTTTTTACAAAAAAACCATAATCTCTAAATCCTAAACCCTACACCCTAAGACCTAAACCCTAAAGCCTAGAACCTACAACCCTAAACCCTAAACCCTAAACTCTAAACCCTAAAAAAATCCTAAACCCTAAACCATAAACCCAAACCCTAAACCCTAATCCTAAAATCATAAACCCTAAAACCATAAACTTTAAAGCCAAAACCTTAAACCATAAACTCTAAAACCTAAACCCTAAAACCTATCCCTAAATCCTAAACCTTAAACCGTAAAACCTGAACCTAAACATAAATTAACTAAATAAATTAAAGAATAAACCTAAGCCATAAAACCTAATAAATCTAAACCTGAACCCTAATAATGGTATCTCCTTTTACTTGAGGTCTAGATTATTTTTGGTTGGTACTACTGAGCTTTGGTTGCCCTCTAGTTTTGGTGGCTCTTTGTTCTTGTTGGTCTCCTGATGTGTTGGTTTTAGGATGGCCTGGTGATTGGCAAGCTTGAGCTTGCTTGTTTGCCTTTTTCCCTAGCCTCTTCTTTTCCTTGTGAGGGTTTATTGGCTAGTGGTTGCTTGATGGCTATCATATTTCCTAGCCTTTTGCTTTCAGTTTTGGCTATCTGGTGTCGTGATTATTGATTGAGCCTGGCGTTAGCTTTGTTCCTTCTTGGGCTAAGTTACTCTCTCTAGAGATGTTATTTGCTATCTAGTTTTCGTTCCCCTTTTCTGGTGGTTTTCTAAAGTTTTTTTATGGTGCTTGCCTCTTGGCTGGATGGCCCATTGGCTTGTCATTCCTTTTTATTATGGGATGAACTTGTTTGTGGTTTTTGTTATTCTTGGCTCTATTGCTATACTTGTTGATTCCTGTTGCTATGTTTGGCTAGGTGGCCTTGATGGCTGGCTGTAGTTGTGCTGTTGGTTGGTGGATCTGCATGAATTTATGATTTTTTACCTTTGATCTTTTTCTATTTTGGGTGGCTTTGATGGTGGTTGTTTATTGGCTGCTGCTTTGTTTGGTTGGTTGCTTTATTATGGATTGGCTAGATGTTTTACTGGTTAGTTGCCTATTTGATCTTGATGATAAATACTGGAACTTGGCTAGCTCTTGGTTGTTGGCTATTTGGTTTAATCGAGGTAAGTTTGCTATGATGGCTGGGATGTTTCTCCAATTATCCTTTTGGTTGGTAGCACCACCCTTCTTCTGAAGTTTGGATGCTCACATAACTTGTAACCCATTGAGATGAATGTGACTGAGCCCGCCTTATCTAAGATTTTTATCATTTTGTTTCTTTTGTGTACTTAGCTTGTCCTTATTTCTAGATCCTTATCTCTATCTTATGTTCTTTGCCAATTTGTGGCAGGTTTTGGGGCTGTAGCTAGTTTGTGCATCTCTCAGATGATTTCGAGAAATCAATGGCTTTGGCAGCCCTTCTTGGAATTTTGTGATGTTTCTTTCTTAGTTTTTGTCTTTTCTTTCTTTTCTTTGGTTTTATTATAACAGGTAGGGGATTTATCTCTTTCGGCTCTATAAATAGCAGTTCAGAGATTTATCCCTTTTAGGGACCTTGTATCCCTTACTTTTTGGCAATAAAATTCTCCCACTTTTGATTTAAAAAAGTGGTGGTGGGGGATCTCGAAGTGTTGGAGGATATGGAGGTGGTGGTTGTAGTTATCATGTTTAAGGAGGTAGGAGGAGCGACTGAGGTTATAGCCATGGTGATTGCGAAGGGAGAGATTGGGGAAATGATGGTGGATCCCGTTACTGAGAGAGGAGGTTTTCATGAGAAAAAATGGTCGATCTAATCTACTTCTTATGTAACTCTTTCTTTATAGTAGAAACAACTCTAGTTATCTAAGGTTTTAATTTGTTCTATGCATACTCATTTTTTATCTATGTTGTCCCTTGTGTCTTAGAAAGCTTCGTGTGTTACATGGTTGATGAATTCAAAAAGAAGAAATGTTGAATTTGTATTTGTTCTCTTTTAAATAAAAACTAAAAATCCTAAACCCTAAATGAAAACTTGAACCATAAACCTTAAACCTAAACCATAAACCTTAAGCCCTAAATCCTAAAATCCTTAAACCCTAAACCCTAAACACAAAAATGCTAAACCCTAAACCCTAAACCCTAAAACCTAAACCCTAAACCTTAAACCATATACCCTAATCCCTAAACTTTAAACCCTAAACCCTAATCCCTAAACCCTAAACTAACCTAAAGCCTAAAAAAGCAAAAAACTGGCTAAATAAAACATAAAATATAATAATAAAACCTAAACCAAAATAAAATAAAAAATAAAAAAATAAAAGATAAACTAAAACCTAAACCTAAAGCTAAACTAACATGAACATAAAATAAAAATAAAACTAAACTAAAATATAATAAATAAAACCTAAACTAAACTAAAAAAAATTAAAACCTAAATAAAATAAAACTAAATAAAAACCTAAACCTAAAAAAAATAAACCTAAAATTAAAAAAAAATAAAACCTCAATCCTAAACTAAAAAAAACCTAAACATGAAATAAAAATAAAATAAACCTAAAATTAAAATAAAATAAATAAAAGTTTAAACCTAAAACTAAACTAAATAAAATAATATACAAAAATAAACCTAAACCTAAACTAAAATTAAAACATAAAAATTAATCTAAAATAAAAACCAAAAACTTAAACCTAAAAAAAAACTTAACCCTAAACCTAAAAATAAAAAATAAAACCTAAACCTAAAAAATAAAGTAAAAATAAAACTAACCTAAAAAACAAACTTAAACCTAAACCTAAACCTAAACCTAAAATAAAATTAAACTAAAAAACATAAACTAAAATAAATAAATTAAACTAAAATAAATAAATTAAACTAAATAAAAATAAAAATAAACCTAAATAATAATAAAAAAAATAAAATAAACTAAAATAAATAAAAAATAAACTATAAACCTAAACCATTTTGCTTAACTTAAAATAAAATAAAATAAATAAATAAATGTAACCCTAAACCCTAAACCTACTGACACTACAACTGACCCTAAAACCCTAAACCACCCTAAACCCTAAACCCTAAACCTAAAACCCTAGCCACCCTGACCCTACCTGACCCTAAACCCTACCCTAAACTAAACTGAGCCACACTAAATGTGTAAACCCTAAAAACTTAAACCTTAAATGTCCTAACACCAAAACTGAACTCTCTATAAACCCTAAACACTAAACCCTAATAAACTATAAACCATCAACCTTAAACCTGACCCAAAACCATAACCTAAATAATAAAATAAAATAATAAAATATCCTAAACGCCTAAACCTAAACCTAAAAATAAAATAAAATTGAAAATAAAAATTAAACTAAAATAAAATAAATAAAAACATAAATTAAACCAAAAAAAACCTAACAAAAACCTAAATAAAATAAAAATTAAATATAAAATAAAAATAAATTAAGCCTAAGATAAAATAAAATAAAAACTAAATAAAAACCTAATCCTAAAAAATAAATCTAAAAATAAAACTTACAAATAAATAAAAAATAACACCTAAACCCTAAACTAAAAAAAACTAAACCTAAAATAAAAATAAAATCAGCAAAACAAAATAAAATTAAACCTAAACTAAAATAAATAAAATAAACCTAAACGAAATAAAATAAAATAAAAGGAAAATAAACCTAAGCCTAAACTAAAAAATATAACCTAAAAGACATAAAATAACATCCTAAAACCTAAACTTAAAAAAATAAATTAAAAACCTAAACTTAAACCAAATAATAAAATATAAATCCTAAACCTAAAAAATAAAATTAAAAATAAAACTAAACTAAAAAATAAACCTAAACTTAAACCTAATCCTAAAAAATAAACTATAATAAAAAAAAACCTAAAATAAATAAACCAAATATAAATAAACTAAACTAAATAAAAATAAAAATAAACCTAAATAAAAATGCAAAATAAAATTAAATTAAAATAAACCTAAACTTACCCGTTTACTTAACTTTTTTAAAAAAAGATCCTAAATCATAAACTAAAAAATAAAACTTATAAATAAACCTAAAATAAAAAACTAAAACCTGAACCTAGAAAAATAAAATAAAAATGTAAAAATAAATCTAAAAATAAAAAATAAAACCTAAACCTAAAAAATAAATAAATATAGTACTAAGCAAAAAAATAATCATAAAGCTAAAATTAAACAAAAATAAATAAACTAAAATAAAAAAGCTTAAAGTAAAATAAATAAACTAAACTAAATAAAAATCAAAATAATAATTCAAAATAAAAAATAAACTAAACTATAATAAATAAAAAATAAACTAAATAAACCTAAACCCTAAACTTGAAAGTTAAACCTGACCCCAAAACACTAAACCTACAACCCTAAACCCTTAACCACCCTAAACCCTAATCCTCCCAAAACCCAAAACCCTAACCCTAAAATTAAAAAATATAAACTCCTTAAACCTAACCCTAAACCCTAAACCTAAACTAAACATAAACATTAAACCTAAAATCTAACCCTCCCTCCCAAACCCCTAAATAAATAAAATAAAGAAGATAAAGACAAACCTAAACTAAACCTAAACCTAAACCTAAACTAAAAAACCTAAACCTAAAAATAAATTAAAATTGAAAATAAAAACTAAACTAAAATAAAATAAATAAAACCTAAACAAAATGGAAAAATAAAATAAATCAAAAAATAGAAAACCTAAATAAACTTTAAAAATAAAACTAAAATAAAAATAAAATAAGCCAAAGATAAAATTAAAGAAAAACTAAATAAAAACCTAAACCTAAAAAATAAACCTAACAATGAAAACTAAAAATAAATAAAAATAGCACCTAAACCCTAATCTAAAAAAACTTAATCCTAAAATAAATATATAAAATAAATAAAATAAAATAAACCTACGCTTAAAAATAAAATAAATAAAACCAAAACCTAAAGCTAAACCTAAATTAAATAAAATAAAATAATTTAATAATAAACCTAAGCATAAACTAAAAAAAAAACCTAAAAATAAACCTAAAATAAAAACCTTAAAGCTAAACCTAAAAAAAAAATAACTTAAACTTAAACCTAATAATAAGAAATAAAACCTATACCGAAAAAATAAAATAATAATAAAACTAAAAAAAAATAAACCAAAATAAAAAAATCTAAACTAAAAAAAACCTAATATAAATAAATTAAATTAATTTATATTAAAAATAAACCTAAATAAAAATAAAAAAGAAAAGAAAATATATTATAAATAACAAAAATAACCTAAACCTATCAGTTTACATAATTTGTTTTGAAAAAAAAAACCCTAAACCCTAAACTAGAAAAGAAAAGCTAAAAATAAACCTAAAATAAAAACTTAAAACCTAATCCTAAATAAATAAAATAAAAACATAAACCTAAACCTAAAAATAAAACATAAAACTTAAACCAATAAAAAAAAATTTAAAAAAAACTAAGCTAAAGAAAAATCTAAACCTAAACATAAACCTATAAAATAAACTAAAATAAAAAACCTAAACTAAACTAAATAAAATAAAAATAAAATAAAAATAAATCTAAATGAAATAAAATGAAATAAACTAAATAAACCTACAAGTTTACTTTTTAAAAAAACCTAAACTCACTAAAACCCTCAACCCTATTCTAGCTAAACCTTAAACCCTAAACCAAACCCCCTCCTAAACCCTAAATTTTGTTAAAACAAAACCTTAAACCTTAAACCTTAAACCCTAAACCCTAAACCCCTAAACTAAACTAAACTCTAAACCTAACCCTAAACACTAAACCCAAGCCAAAACCCAAAATAAACCCCAAACTAAACCCTAAACCCTAAAACCTAAACCTAAATAAAATAAAATAAATAAATAAAACCTAAACTAACTCCTAAACCTAAACCTAGACCTAAACCTAGAAATAAAATAAAATTGAAAAAAAAACTAAATTAAAATAAAATAAATAAAAACATATACTAAAAAAATTAAAATAAACTTAAAAATAAAACCCTAAATTAAATAAAAACAAAACCTTAAATAAAATTAAAATAAACTTAAGATAAAATAAAATAATAAATAAATAAAACCTTAACCCAAAAATAAACCTAAATAAAAATAAAAAATAACACACAAACACTCAAGTAAAACACCTAAAATAAAAATAAAATAAATAAAATAAAATAAACCTTAACCTAAACTAAAATATAGTAAAACTAAAATAAATAAAACCTAAACTTAAACCTAAAATAAACTAAATCTGAACCTAAACCTAAACTAAATAAAATAAGATAAATTAAAATAAACCTAACCTAAGCTGAAAATAAAACTTAAAATAAACCTAAAAATAACTTAAACCTAAAAAAAAATAAATTAAAACTTAAACATAAACTTAAAATAAAAATAAAACCTATACCTAAAAATAAAATAAAATAAAATAAAACTAAAAAAAACCAAACCAAACCTAAACCTAAATAATAAACTAAAAAAACCTAAACTAAATAAAAACCTAATATAAAAAAAAACTAAATAAAAATAAAATAAAAAAAATAAAGTAAAATATAAAATAAATAAAATAAACTAAATCTAAACCTAATTTTTTGTTTTAAAAAACCCTAAACCCTAATATAAAAACTAAACTATAAATCAAACAACCCTAAACTATCATCCACTAAACCCCCCATGAGCCCTAAAACCATAAACCCTGATCAAAACCCCCTACTAAACCACTAAAATCATAACTCCTATCTACCACACTAATAGGCCACTATACTAATACTAAAGCAGGCCCTATGCTAAACCCTACTAAATACCTAACTGACCACTAAACCCAGGCTAAAACTCTAAACTGACCCAAAACCAGGCCTACACTAAACTATTACTAAACTAGCCCACTAAACCCTCCTAAACTCCTAAACCTAAACTAAACCAAACTGATAATCCTAAATCTTAAACTCTTTTACTGATCCACCACTTAAACTAACCCTGAAACCCTACCACTTAAAAATCCTAAAACAAAACTAAACCCTAAACCTTAAACCTTAAACCCCTAAAGAGAATAAACCCTAAAACTTTAAACCTAAACCTAACCACTGGAAACCCTAAACCCAAACCCTAAACCTAAACCTAACGTAAATAAATATAGTAAAAAAAACTTAAACCTTAAAACCTAATAAACCTAAACTTAAACCTAAACCTAAAATGGGAAGAACCTTAATGATAGGAACATCACCGTCAACCAGGATCAGTCTAGATCTGGTGGTGGAGGCGAAGGCATAGGTGTGGTGTTGGTTGGGGACTACGTGGATATGGAGGTGGTGGTTAGAGCAATGGTGGTTATGGAGGAAGGAGGAGAGACAAAGGTTACAGCCATGGTGGTGGTAGAGGGAGAGATCAGGGATATGATGGTGGATCCCGTTAATCGAGAGGCTGAGGTGGTTCTGATGGGAATTAGAGAAACTCAAGAATGGGTGATTCGATCTGCTGCTTATCAAACTATCTTTATAGTAGAGATTGTTCTAGTTATCTAGGGTTTTTGATTTGCCCTATTCATGCTCATGTTTTATCTATGTTATCGCTTATGTCTTAGAAAACTTGGTGTGTTACCAGGTTGATGAAATCAAAAAGAAGAAATGTTGAATTTGAATTTATTATTTTTTAAAAAAAACCAAGAACCTTAAACCCTAAACTACAACCTGAACCCTAAACCTAAAACTTAAACCCTAAAAACCCCAAAACCAAACCAAACCTAAACTAAAAGTAAACCTTAAACCCCAAAACCCTATACTACCTTATAATCTTAAACCCTAAAACCCTAAACCCTAAAAAGCTAAAAACCTAAAACTAAACTAAATAAAAATAAAAAATAAAATAAATAAAAAAGCCTGAACCAAAATAAAATAAATAAAATTAAATAAAATTAAATCCTAAATGAAAACCTAAACTTAAAATTAAAAAGAAAATAAAATAAAATTAAAAACATAACTAAAATAAAATAAATAAAAACCTAAGCTAAACTAAAAGATAAAAAATCTAAATAAAATTATGAATATACATAAAATAAAAATAAAATAAACATAAAATAAAAACTAAATAAATAACTTAACCTTAAAAATTAACTTAAAAATAAAACATAAACCCTAAATAAAAAAACATAAACCTATAATAAAAATAAAATAAACATAAATCTAAATTAAAATAAACTAAACTAAAATAAATAAAAATTAAATTAAAAATAAACTAAACCTAAACCTAAACCTAAACAAAATAAAATAAGCTAAAATAAAAATAAACCTAAACCTAAAGTAAAAAAATAAAACCAAAAATAAAAACCTAGAACCTCAACTTAAAAAAATAAATTAAAAACCTAAACCTAAACATAATAATAAAAACTTAAATTTAAAGCTAAAAAACAAAATAAAACTAAAACTAAGCTAAAAAAAACCATAAACCTAAAACTTAAAACCTAAACACTAAACTAAACACTAAACACTAAATCATAAACCCTCAACCCTAAAACCCTAAACCCTAAACCCTAAACCCTAAACCCTAAATCCTAAACCTAAATAACAAATAAAATAAAATAAACTAAAAACTAAACTAAAACCTAAACCTAAACCAAACCCAACCTAAACCTAAAATGAAAAAAAAACTAAACTAAAATAAAATAAATAAATACCTAAACTAAACAAAAAAAATAAAATAAACTCAAAATAAAAAAAACAAAAATAAAACCTAAAATAAAATAAAAAACTTAAGATCAAATAAAATAACAACTAAATAAAACCTAAACCTAATTAAATTAAAAATAAAACCTAAAATTAAATCTAAAATAAAACCTAAAAATAATTAAAAAAAAATAACACATAAACTTAAACTAAAAAAAATAAACTAAAAAAAAAATAATAAACCAAAACCTAAACTAAATAAACTAAACAAAATAAGTAAAACCTAAACCAAAAAACTAAACTAAATAAAACAAAATAAAGTAAAATTAAACCTAACCCTAAACTAAAAAATAAAACTTAAAAATAAACCTAATAAATAAAAATAAAAACCTAAACATAAACATAATAAATAAAAATGAAACCAAAACCAAGAAAATCAACAAAAATAAATAAACTAAAATAAATAAAACTAATATAAATAAACTAACTAAATAAAAATAAAAAGTAAAATAAACTAAAATAATACAAAATAAACTAAATAATTACTAATGGTTTATATTTTTTTTTAAAAAAAACCTAAACCTAAATTATAAACCCAAAATCATAAATGACCTAAACCAGAACTAAACCTCCCTACTAACTATAAACCCTACTATAAACCTACCTCCTTAAACCTAAAAACTCTAAATAAGCTTATGCCCAAATAATAAACCCTCCACTAAACCCAAAACCCTAAACCATAATATAGCCCCTTATCCCAAACTAAACCCTAAACCCTCAAAACCCTAAACCTAAAAAATCATAACCCAACCCCTAACTGACCCAAACCCAAAACCCAACCCAAAACCCTACAATCTATACCACCCTAAACCTGGCCCTAAACCTAAAACTTTTACCATAAAACCAAACCTAAACCAAACTTTAAACTAAACCACCCTAAGCCTAAATCATAAAACCTAAACCTAAACCCAAAACTCATAAAAATCCAAAAACTAAAACCTAAACCCACCCTAAACCTTAAACCTTAAAAGCATAAACCCTAAAACTTTAAACCCTAAACCTTAAACCCTAACCCTACACCCTAAATAATAAACACCACATCCTAAACCTAAACTTAAAGTAACTAAATAAATTAAAAAAGAAACCTAAACCCTAAAATCTAATAAACCTAAACCTTAAGAATGCCGAACCTTGATGGTAGGAGCATCACCATCATTAGGCTCAATTTAGATCCGGTGGAGGAAGGCATAGTGAGTTATCATCAGGTGGTGGGGATCTATGGAGTGGTGGTGGTCAGAGTAGTTATGGTTATGGAGGCAAGAGGAGCGATGAAGGTTATAGCCTTAGTGGTGGCAGAGCGAGAGATTGGGGATAAGATGGTGGATCCCGTTAATCGAGAGGCTGAGGTGGTTCTGATGGGAACTAGAGAAATTAAAGAATGACCTATCTGATTTGTTGCTTATCAAACTATGTCTTTATAGTAGAAACGATTCTAAATATCAATGGATTTTGATTTGCTCTATGCATGCTCATTGTTTATCTATGTTATCTTTTGTGTCTTAGAAAACATGGCGAGTTACTTGGTTGATGAAATCAAAAAGAAGAAATATTGAATCTGAATTTGTTCTCTTTTATTAAAAAAAAACCAAAACCTTAAACCCTAAACTAAAACTTCAACCGTAAACCTAAAACCTACACCGTAAACCCTAAACCCCTAAACCGTAAAAACCCCAACCCTAAACCCTAAACCCTAAAACCCTAAACTATAAACCCTAAACCCTAAACCCTAAATCCTAAGCCCTAAACCCTAAACTAACCCGAAACCTTAAACCATAAACCCTAAAAAGCTAAAAACCTAAACCTAAACTAAATAAAAAACTAAAAATAAAATTTAAAAAAAGAACTTAAACAAAAATAAAATAAAATAAATAGAATAAAATGAAATAAAATAAAACCATAAACCTAAACCTAAATAAATAAATAAATAAAAACATAACTAAAATAAACTAAATAAAAACCTAAACTAAACTAAAAAAAAAAAACCTAAATAAAATAAAAAATATACCAAAATAAAAATAAAATAAACCTAAAATTAAATAAAATAAAAAACTAAATAAACACCTAAACTTAGAAAATAAACCTAAAAATTAATAAAAAAATAAAACTTAAACCCTAAACTAAAATAAACATAAACCTATAATAAAAATAAAATAAACCTAAACTTAAACTAAAATAAACTAAACTAAAATAAATAAAACCTAAATAAAAATAAACTAAACATAAAATTAAACCTAAACTAAATAAAATAAAATAAACTAAAAATAAATTAACACTAAAGTAAAAAATAAAACTTAAAAATAAACTTAAAATAAATACCTAAAACCGAAAATTAAAAAAATAAATAAAAACCTAAACATAAACCTAAAAATAAAATAAAAACTTTAACCTAAAAAAAAAAATTATTATAAAACAAACTAAAATAAACCTAAACTAATCCTAAAAAATAAACTAAATAAAAAAACCTAAAATTAAATAAATAAATCTAAAATAAATAATCTAAACTAAATAAAAATAAGAAAATAAACCAAAATAAAAAAAAATAATCTAAATAAACTTGAACCTATCAATTTACTTAATTAAAAAAAATAGTAAAATAAATAAATAAATTAAACCCTAAACCTAAACCTAAATCCTAAAGCCTAAACCCTAAATCCTAAACCCTAAATCCTAAACCCGAAACCCAAACCCTAAACCCTAAACCGTAAAATCTAAACTCTAAACCCTAAACCCTTAATCCTAAACCCTTAAACCGCAACCCTAACCCGAAACCTAAACTAACCCTAGCTAACCCTAAACCCAACCTAAACCATAAAAACACAAAACACTAAACCCTAAATGCTAAACCCTAAAAACCCTGAACCCTAAAGCCTAAACACTAAACCCTAAACCCTAAACCCTAAACCCTAAGCTCTAAACCCTAACCCTAAGCCCTAAACCCTAAAACCATAAACCATAAACCCTAAACCCTAAAGCCCTACTCTAAACCCTAAACCCTAAGTATTAAGCCTTAAACCCCAAACCTAAACCTAAAGAAACTAAATAAATAAAAAATAAACCTAAACTCTAAAACCTAAACTTAAACCTAAATCCTAATAATGTGATGAGCCTTGATGACAGGAACATCAGTGTCAACTAGGCTTAATATAAATGTCACAGTGGAAGCGAAGGTGGAGGTGGTGGTTATTGTAGTGGTGGTTGATCTGGAGGTGCTGTGGATATGGAGGTCATGGTGGGAGTAGCGATTGTTATGGAGGTTGGAGTAGTGACAGAGGTTACAATCATTGTGGTAGCAGATGGATAGATCGGGGACATGATGGCAGATCCTGTTTCTTGAGAGGCGGTGGTGGCTTTAATGGGAACTGGAGAAACTAAAGATTGGCCGATCTGATCTGTTGCTTATGGAACTATCTTTATAGTAGAGATAGTTCTAGTTATCTAGGGTTTTTGATTAGCTCTATGTGTCCTCATTTTTTATCTATGTTGTCGCTTGTGTCTTAGAAAACTTGGTGCACTACTTGGTTGGTGAAATCAAAAAGAAGAAATGTTGAATATAAATTTGTTCTTTATTAAAAAAACCTTAAACCCTAAACCTTAAAAACCATAAACCATAAAAACTAAACCCTAAAGCTTAAAGCCTAAACCTTAAACCCTAAACCCTAAACCTTAAACCCATAAACCATAAACGCTAAACCCAAAACACTAAACCCTAAACCTAAACCTTAAAACCTACAACCCTAAACCCCAAATCCTAAACCCTAATCCTTAAAAACCCTAAACTCTAAATTCTAAACCCAAACCTTGAACCCTAAATCATAAACCTTAAACCATAAACTATAAACATATATCCCTAAACCCTAAACCCTAAACCTGCAACCCTAAACCCTAAACCCCAAAACACTAAAACCTACTGCTTGGGAATTTCATTTATGCTCATTTGGTGGTAGGCTCACTTTGATTAAGAGCACCCATAACTCCATGCCTTTATATCTCATTCAAACCATTGTCAATTTCTACCATTAATTGAGCATCTCTTTAATAAAATGGGGTTCTAATAATTCCTCTAAAAGAATGCACCGACCTCTTGGTATAAAGTTGTGGCACTCTTGGAAGGTGGTCTTGGATCTAAGCCTATCAAGGAAGCTATCACTGCTTTTTCCTATAAACTTTGGTAGAAATTTACGAGTAACATTAGTCTTTGGGCTAATTTCATGATTGCTAAATACTGCCAGGGTAAGCACCCTCTCATTTGCCATTATAAACGAGACTCTCCTATTTGGAAAAGACTTTGTTCCATCAAATGGGATGTTGAATCATTAATTTCTTGGGGATTAACTCGCTCTTTCTTTTGGCAAGATAATTTGGAGGTGGGTCCATTGATGATTTACTTTCTACCCATTACTCTGCTGCTATTAAAGTGAACTCTTTCTAGTAGAATAATATGTGGAACAATAGTAAGCTTACTGATTATATTCCTTCCTCTCTTTTAAACAAGCTTACTACTATTCCTATCATACCTAGCAATCAAGATCAGATCCTTTTTAAGCTTTCTCAAAATGTTGATTTCAACTTTAAAAATGTTTGGATTCATATTAAAGAAGCTCATGAATTTTCCAATGTGTTTTTCAAACTTTGGAATAACACTATTCCTACTTCTTTTTCTATTCTTACTTGGCGTATTTTGAAAAACTTCATCCCTATTGACTCCTTGATGTGGGAGAAAGGTTTTCACTTACCTTCAAAATGCCACTACTACTTTCACATTGAGAATGTAAATCATGTTTTTTTGTTAACGGAGCCATTGCTTCCAAACTTTAAATTTGGTATGATGATCTCTTTAACATTATCAAATTCAATGGCTCCGTAACTTTATACCAGCTTTTTGAAGTTTATTTTAATAACACTAATAAAGGTCACATTAAAGCCATAACTACTATAACTCTTATTTGGTTCATATGGATGGACAGAAATGATGCAAAACATCATGGGATTCTATGAACCACATGAGGATAATTGCTAGAATTAAAAACAAAATTTGTGACTTATTCAATGCCAAATTTAATTAACTACAAATAATTCAAAGGTTTGTAAATTTGTGGCTAATAAACTGGGTTTTAACTTGCCAGATCCACCTAACTGTAAAGATGACAAGAATGTTTATTGGTTAAAACCTCATGTTAATACTATTAAAATTAACACTGATGGCTTTGTCTCTCAAAATACTTCTGGCTATGGTGGCATTTTCAAAAACCCTAATGGTAAAGTCCTATGTGCTTTTGGTTACCCCCTTAATACTTGCTCTATTCCTTTTGCTGAGCTAATGGCATTATACAAAGCTCTTGAGATTTGCCTTCAAAAAGGTTGGCTCAATATTTGGATTGAGGTGGATGCCCTGCTGCTGATTGATCTTTTAAAATCCACCAAAATGGGCAGTGCAAAATTATATTATCTTCTCAAGCAGACTAGAGCTCTCCTTTCTCAACTTTATTTTAAAATCTCTCGTGTATGGCATGAGGGTAATGCATGTGTTGATTACCTTGCCAATCTGGGTGCTATATTAGATGGTACAAAATTCTTTGATCAACTTACTCTTCCTAAACATTTGCATGGATTGGTGAATCTGGACAATCGAACTCCTTATTTCAAAAATTAATCCAACCTATTGGATTGATCTACTTTATTACCTGATTAATTGTATGATCATTTTCTATTTAGTGTTGTTGTTTCTTGAGAATTTCTGCATCATCACGAAATCCCCTTATGGTTGGTTTAATTACCTAGCTTTAATTGCTTACTTCTTGTTCCTATTAATGTGTTGATGTTCATTTGGAATTTGTTGATGCATCCTGATACCCATTGATGGTTATTTGCTAACCTCTGTGGCATCTGCTGTTGGTTTAACTCTCCCAAACTTAAATGGGGCCTTACTGCTTCTGCTGCTTCCACTTTTAATGGTAAGGTCTTTCATTACTTTATGCTTTATTTTCTGCTTTATTTTTTTATCAACAAGGATAGACCTCTTGCCATCAATATTTTGATTATGGATCCTACTATTTTTGTTTCTCATTTTATGATTAAAGCTATGTTCTTCCTCCATCCTCTTCTAGAATTATATTGGGCTTATCTCAATGTTTAAATGCTATACTTCATAACCTTATTGTTATAATTTATCATTATTCTTCTCCTTATTATGGTTGTGGCCTCCTATGTTCCATAACCTTACCTATAAGGAGATATCTTTGCTATTGTAACTTCTTTTTTCTGAGATTGGAATTATTTCTTGATTTCCATCCTATTATTATCTGTAGTCTTGTTGGCAGAAATTATGTCTTGATGGATCTTAAAGATGGCTTTCCTTTGGACCACTTTATAACCGATGTTGTACCATTTTTTTTACTAGCTTTTCTTATGGTGGGTACAATATCTATTTTGATGTTTTAATTGATGGCTATTGGATTTCTGGGCCTTTTGTCCTGCAGGCTCATCTTGGGGTTAGTTTGCTGATTGTATTTGCTAACCTCATCTCCCAACCTGTAAGGAGAAACGCCATACCCTTTTATTATTATTCTCTTTGATTGGACTTACTTAATGAATTCCTTTCAATCTTTTTTTTTAGGATGGTAGTTCAGCTGCTAACCTGCTCTCCTTTATCTTGAAGGATCTCATTGATGGTTTACTTTTGAACCCTTCATGTAGCTATGTTGCCCCATTATTCTTTTTTGGCTTATCTTATGGTTGGTGCAATAATTATAGTGCTATTTTATTTGTTGGTTGTTGGATTATCGGGTCCATTATCTAGTAGGCTACCTTTGTGGCTGCTGGTTATTTGTTTCTTGTTGTTTTTCTAGTAGGCTACCTTTATTTGTTTCTTGTTGTTTCGGGTCCATTATCTGCAGGTTTGGAAATACTTCCTGTTTGTTGCCCCACTATTTTTTCTATTTGCAACCAGGTTGCAGCTGATCACCTGATGTTTGAAGTCTACTTAATCTGCTATTGTATTTTCCCTTTTGGTTTTATTAGAATTGTGCAGATCACTGTGATTATACTATTGCCTAATTGGATATTAACCTATGCACTGTTTACTCTGAATGGGTGGATTTTTGGCAACCTTATTAGTAGTTACTATCTTGGTTGTTGGCTAAACTGGATTAATGCTCAACAAGATGCTTTTGGGTTTTTGGTATCTTATCACCCGTGCCTCTTTGAGGTTTTAGGTCGCATGGTGGCTTTCTCGCTTATTATTGTTGTTTGCAATAGAGCAATTGATCATCACATGTTTGGCCTATCTAAACTACTATTTTTCCATCTTGGTTCAATAGACTTGCCAAACCACTTCATTATCTACGAATTTATCTTATGCATTGTCTATTTTGAATGGGTTTTATGCCAACTTGTTTTTTTCCTATCTTGGTTGTTGAACTGGATCATTGGGTTTTATGCCTCTTTTATCATCATGCTCGGTGCTTTTGAGTTATTTGATTGATTTTGCTAACCCCATCTTCCCAACTTGTGAAATTACAATTTTTTAATTATTTTATTATCTCTTTCAGATTGGTCTTACTTTATGGTTTCTTTCTAGTCTACTTTTCTTGGATTTTGGTTTTATGCAAACTTTCATTTACCTTGAAGGATTTCAATGTTGACTATCTTTTGAACCCATTTGTTTCTTTTTTTGCATCTATGCTTTTCACTAGCTTATCATATGGTGGGTGCAATAATTGTATTGTTGTTTTCATTATTGGTTGTGGATTTTTGTCCATGTTTTGTCTTTGTGGTTGTTGGGTTTGTTGTTACTTTTTTAATGTTTTTTCGATTCCTCATCGATCCCGATGTTTGAGATCTACTTGTTTTGCTTTCTTCCTCTTGGTTGTTAGATTTGTGCGTCGAGATTATGCTTTTACCTAATTGATTTTAACATGCATTGTTTACTCAATAGGTGGATTTATGGCCAACTTTAATATTCTATATCTTGGTTGTATCTGATTCTTTTTTTTGCTCAAAGTTGATTCAGGATTGTCTCTCGATTTTCTTTACTTGGAGTTATTTGTGGTGGGGAGTAGCTTTTTACCTGTGCCTTATGGTTCATCTAATCTCTTGCTACATTCCCATCTCCTCTCTGATAGACTTCTACAATTCCTATGGTAATTTGGGCTTGGGATATGCTATCTTGCCTTACACTTGCTGGTTACTAACTTCTATAACAAGGAGGTTGTTAACTTCTGCATTGCTTTCTTTCATTGCACTTCTTTTTCTGGGGTATATCCTTGGGCTGTTTACTTGGATGTTTACCAGGACTGTTTGTTTAATATTTGTCCCATATGTTTGAGATGGGGTTAATTCCATGCTATTTTATTTCCTTTGCTGGATTTTAGCAATTCTTTCTATTGGTCTTTTATGCTTCTTACCTATGCCTGGCCTTTTCTTTTATTTTTCTATAGTGGGTCTTCATGCTGATCTAATTAAACCCTTGGACCTGATTAAAAATATGGTAGACCTGACAATGATGGTTCACTTTCATTTATGTTGGGATTCTCATGACATGGTGCCTAATATGATGACATTTACTCTGCATGGGATCCCCTTACCCATTCTGCTCTTTGCTACTTTCTTTTCTATTAAGTATAGGGCTTTGCTTTGGTTTGCAGGTACTAAGGATCAAAAGACTTTCAACAAATGGTTGCTATACAGGTTTGTAGGCTATCATGGCTGTGATGATTTCACTCATTTTTGGTTCTCTTGTGAAGTAACCCCCATGAAGTATGGATGCTCATATTTGCATCTACCCCAACTTGGTGTGATTGAGCCTTCTCTATCACACTTCCTTATTATCTTTTCGTTTATGCTACTTTTTTTCTGTCTATTACCTTAACTACTCTAATTTCTTTTTTTTTTCTACAATTTTTAGGTGCAATTCTCTTGTTCTCTTGCAGGTTTGCTCCATAGTGTCATGCATTCTCATCACAAGAGCTTTGGACCTAATCTTCCATTGGCTTATCTTGTTAATCAATTTGTATCTTTTTCTTTCTTTACTCTTTTATTTTGCTTTTGGTTGTATTTAGATAGGGCATTTACTCTCTAAGCTGATTGTAGCTCTTTGAGCAGTAGTTGTGAGTTTATCCCCTTTAAGGATCTTGTAACCCTTTTTTATGGTAATAAAATTCCCCCTATATGGGGTTTCCAAAAAAAATTATATTTAAAACCAAAAAAAAAAAAAAAACCTTAAACCTAAACCTAAATCTAAACCCTAAACCTAAACCTAATCATAAACTGAATCATAAACCCTAAACATAAACTTAAACCCTAGACCCTAAATCCTAAACCTAAACCTAAACCTAAACCTAAACCCTAAACCTAAACCTAGACATAAACTAAACTCTAAACTAAACCTAAACTAAACTCTAAATAAACCTAAATGTAAATGTAAACCTAAACATAAACCTAAACTAAACCTAAACTAAACCTAAACTAAACTCTAAACCTAAACCTTCCTATACCTAAACCCTAAACTAAACTGACTCTCTTAACTAACCCAAACTGAATGACTATGTGAATCCTAAACTAACTTAACTTCTCTGAAACTGGGCCTAAACTAAACTTCCTCTCCTAAACTAAACCTAAATCCTAAACTCTAAACTAAATCTAAAGCCCTTAATACCTACTAAACTAAACTAAATCTACATGAGCTGCATGATCCTGACTGGCCAAACTCCTGTGCCTATTATGACCTAAACTAAATCCTAAACTGGGCCCTAAACTTACCCTGACCCAGGCTGAGCTAAACTGAGCTCTAAACCTAAACTAACCCCTGCACCTAAACTAAACTAAACTCTGATCTCTCTACCTAAACCTAAACCTAAACACTAATCTAAATATTAACCCTACCTACCCTAAACTACCATACCACCCTAAACTAAACTAAACTACTTAAACCTAAACTTACCTAAACTAAACCTCCTAAACCCTACCACCACCTAAACTAAACTAAACCCTAAGTAACTAAAACTAAACCCTAAACTAACACATAAAACCAAGAAAGCTATTGCTCCTCATCCTCATGCTCATTTCCTTTCTCTCATTTTTTTGGCTTTCGCTACTTGCCTATTTTTCCATGATTCTTCTTTGTATTCTTGAATCGATCATTGGCCTATTTTGTGTCTTCATTTGTGGTGTGGCTTGGCATCTACCCGGATGATTCCTTGGAGAAAACTGAAAGACCCTATGGATCCTACTAGGGCATCAATTAACCTTGCTTCGACAGCTTTGAAATCATTCCAAGTTATTCCAGTTTGGATTTCTCTACCCAATATGTGAATTCATTTCATTAACCATCCATTCTTTGTTACTATGGGTGCTTTATTTTGTCAGCAATTACAAATTGATTAGGAAATGACTATGAAATCTCATCGTGCAGTGGCTAGAATCCTTGTTTAATTAGACATTACCAAGAAACACCCCAAAGAAATCTGGTTGGGATTAAAAAATTATAGTTATATTTAAAGAATTGAATTTGAAATTTTCCCTATTTTTTGTTCTCACTGTAAAATACACTGGTACGATAATTCTGAATGTTTCATTCTACATCCTTACCTAAAAAATAAATCCATATTAAGAAAACTTCTATTCCTAGGTGATCACTATTAAATATCAAAAAAACTTAAAAAGGAATTTTTGAATGTTCCTAATAAGCTATTTTACCTCTTACTTCTTCACATTGAAAGCTTCTAATGTGAACAATAATAGTTATTCTAAACTTTTGGATGGTGATTCTATTTCTTCCGATTCAATCCCTACATCCTTATGGCTTTAATTGTTGAAAATGAAGCTTTGATTGAGAATATAAATGAGGATATTAAAGTTATGCACCATTCAAATTCAATGCAAAATATGGCTTTAATACCTCATGATAATCAGGTTGAAAAAACCAATTCTATTTTCCATATTTAGGATGATTTAAATTCTCATAAAGATTTGGCTTTGTCTAATAATTTGGATCATGAAAAGAAAGGGCTTGGTGTTCACACTTGCCTCTAAATAAATATATTTCTGCTCCCTCTTTTGCTATTCCTGATGCTCATTTGGCTTTAATAAATTCTAATGTCATAGAAGAAGGAGAACTCATTTCTAATCAAGAGATTTCTCCTAAATCTGTGACTAATGTTGCTAAAGCCTCCTTGGATGATGATTATATGGGAAAAGAAAATGGTTTCCAAACTTATCATGCTAAAAAAATAAAAAAAATGTTAAAAAATACCCTCCCAAATTGCTAAGAAACACTGGATCGGCTACGACCTTCCTCTCTCTTAATTAACCTTTTCTTAACCAATTTTATTTTTTTATGTTTAATTTTATTGTTTGAATGTTAGAGGAATGGTACCCTCTCTATTCATAATTGTATTAGAAATCTTTGTCATAAACATAATATTTCTTTACTTTATTTTCTAGATCCTTATTCATGCTAATAAAATTAACCATGTCGCTAGAATGATTGATTTCAATAAAATTTTTCTCTAATGTCAGAAATAGATTGGGTGCTTTTGGAATAACTTTGTAGAGGTTTCTATTCTTGATGATTTTCAACAAGTTATCAATGCTCAAATCTCTTATGGTGATTATTGTGTTTTGGGCTTAGATCTGGAAGAAATCTTTTTTGGGATAATTTGAGGAATTTTGCTACCTTTGACAATAAACCTTGGTTTGTTGGTTGTCATTTCAACACTATTTTATTCACTAAATGAAGTGGTTGTTGCTCTCTAAGATTCATTCCATGGAAGAATTTTATAATATAATCCTTGACTAATTTGATTGATATTGGTTTTAAAGGTTCTAATTATACTTAAAAAACTCTAGACTTTGACAAAGATCAGATTCTTTTAATACTCATTAGATTACTCAATGACATATTACTACGATCATTTAAGTAGAACCTTGTCTGATCATGCTCCTCTTTTGTTTTCTATTAAAAATAATTCTAATAGATTAAAAAATTTCTCTCCTTTTAGATTTCAAAACATATTGATTTAGCATATTGATTTTTTTTTTAATGTTGTGACAACAATTGGAAAGCTCTTTTACATCCGAATAATTCGATTATGGGGATGAATAGACTTTGGTTTAAGCTTAAAATACTAAAGCAAAATTTGGGTCGGTGGAACAAGCATTATTCTAAAAACTTTTTTGTTAATATCAAAGATATGGAAAGAATGGTTTGTGATCTTGAGGTCTCTATTATGGTTGATCCTTCTAAGATTAAGGACTTGACTGAGGTAAAAGATAAACTTGTTAATTTTTAAAATATGGAAGAGACAGACTTATTGGTGTCAAAAGCTACTAGTAAACATATTAGTTAATAAAAGAGAGCTTTAAATAATATTTAAAAAATTAAAGATGGTAATGTATAATGGATTATGGTGAATAATGATATTAAGGATTCGGTTATTAATTACTTTAGAAATATTCTTAATAAGAGTTTCTCTTATGAACCAATTTCTAAATCGCACTTGATTCCTTCTATTATTACCAATGATGATAACGATTTGCTTACAATTATGCCTAATGAAGATGAAATTTTTAAAGTTAATAGCATGAGTATAGATTATGTTGCTGGTCCAGAGGGTTTCACTACACAATTTTTTCAAAATTGTTGGTTTATTATTAAAAATGATTTGATTGTGGTTGTGGTTGACTTTTTAATGGTAATTCTTTTCCTAGATATTTTTTAGCACTTCTATTATTCTCATACCTAAGAAAGATAATTTGAACTATTGGAGTGATTTTAGACCTATTAAGCTTTGCACCTTTTTCAATAAGCTAATTTCCAAAATTCTTGCCAACCGGCTTAGTCCTTTTCTTCATAAGATATCTCTCTCAACCAAATTGGTTTTTTTAAAGGTAGATCTATTTCTAATAACATTTTACTCGCCCGAGAATTAATTCATGACTTAGATGCTAAGATTAGAGGTGGAAACATTCTTTTCAAATTATATATTAGGAAAGCTTTTGATAATATCTCTTGGGATTTCTTTTTCCATAATTTGAATTTATTTGGGTTTTTGATAAATTTACTTTTCTTATTAATAATTGTATTAATAATGTCTAGTTTTTTATTTTGTTTAATGGGGAAGCTTTGGACTTCTTTCCTTCTTCCCATGGCTTAAGATAAGGGGGGACCTGTATCTCTTGCTTTAATTATTATTGTTGTTGAGTACTTATCTAGGAGCATCAATGAGTTAGTTTTAAACAATCCTAGTATGTACTATAGAAATCTTGGTGGTCTTCCTATTTCCCACTTAAACTTTGTAAATTATTTCATTATTTTTTGCAATGCTTCTATTCAACATATCAAGAACCTCAAGATTTTTTTAAATAAATTTGGTAGAGAAAGTGGTCTTTTTATCAATGATAACCAAAGCTATTTTATTATTTCTTCAAGTATCTCTAATAATAAAATCAATCAAATCTGGCATATCACTAATTTTAAACATCAACACTTACCTCTTAAGTAATTGTGTGCTCCTCTATTTAATGGTCCAAAATGATCTCATCTTAATGATGAGTTAATTCAAAAACTTTTAAATAAAATTTTTATTTGGGAATTTCATTTACTTTCCTTTGGTGGTAGGCTCACTATTCTTAAAAGCACTATCAATTTTATGCCCTTTTATTTGATTCAAACTATTATTCCCACTAATTCTACTCTTATCAAAATTGATCGCTTGCTTAATAAATTTTTTTGGGGATCCAATAATTCTATTAAAAGAATGCATTGGACATCCTGGCATAAATGCTGTGGTCCTTTGGGTGAAGGTGGTCTTGGTTTAAACCTATTCGTGCTATAGCCTTTTCTCATATTCGGTGGAATTTTAGAAAGAATGATAGCCTTTGGGCTAATTTATGATGGAAAAAATATTCCCAAGGTAAACGCCCTCTTATCTGCTTATAAAGTTGGTGACTCTCCGGTTTGGAAAATACTTTGCTCCATTAAATGGGTTGTTGAATCTTAATAATACTATTGGGTGACCCTCTTATATGTGCTTAATATCTTCTTTCTTTTGGCAATACATCTATTTACTCCCTTTTATCTATACACTCTCTTTCTATCAAAGTTAAATTTTTTTGGCTTAATAACAATTGGAATGAAAATAAACTTGAGAACTACATTTCTATTTCTATTTTTGACAAGTTTTGCAACATCGCTATCTTTTCTAATAAACTTGATCAAATTCTTTTCAAGCTCTCTTACAATGGCGATTTCATTCTTAAAGAGGTTTGGAATTTTATTAGAAATAAACAAAACCCCTCTAATGTTTTCATTAAACTTTGGAACAATATCATCCCCATTTCTTATTCTATTTTAGGTTGGAGGATTTTGAATAACTTCATTCTTGTAAATTCCTTTCTCTGGCTTAAATTATTTTATTTACCTTCCAAGTTCTATTGTTACTTTCATATTGAAAATGTTAATCATGTTTTTGTCAATTGTGATATTGCTTCCAAACTTTGGATATGGTGTGATGATTTATTTAACACTAACTATTTTTAGGGCTCTCTTTCGTTATATCAACTTCTTGAAGTTTATTTCCATAAAATTGTGAAAGGTCATATTAAAGTTTTAATTGCCATTACTCTTATTTGGTTCATTTGGATGGATATAAATGATGCTAAATATCGAGGCATACCTACGAACCATAGAAGGATCCTTGCTATAACCCTAAACCATAAAAACCTAAACCTAAACCTAAAAATAAAAAATAAAACATAAACTTAAAAAATAAAATAAAAAAAAACTAAAAAAAATCTAAACCGAGAAAATAAACTAAAATAAAAAACCTAAACAAAAATAAATAAACCTAAAATAAATAAAATAAAATAAATAATAAAAAAAAAATAAAAATAAAAATAAAATTAAAAATTTTAAAATATATATACTTAAACTACTGGTTTGTAATTTAAATAAAATGGTATTAAGTAAAACACTAACCCCTAATCCTACCATACCCTAAACACCTAAACACTAAATCCTCCCTAGCCTGAGTCCTAAATCTCATCCAAACCCTAGGCCACTGAGAACTAAACACAAACCCCTAAACTGAGCCCATCCCAAAATCTGAGCCCTAACCAAACAGGCCCTGGCCCTAAACCTCCTGAGCCACTCCTAAACCAAAACTAAACTCTTGACCTAAACCCACTGAGCCCAACCTAGGCCCTGACTGACCTAAACCTATAACACTCCCTAAACCCAGGACCACCACCCTGACCCTAAAACCAGATCATGACCCAAACCCTCCTAAACAAACTCTTAAATCCATGACCCTAAACTGCCCTAACACTGAGCCCTACCTGAGCCCAAACTTAAATCCTCCTAAACCCTATAAATCCAAACCCTACCTATACAAATCCTAAACTAAAAACCCTAAAGACCAACCCTAAACCAAACCAAAAAACTAAACCTAAACTAAATAAAACCTAAAGATAAAATAAAATAAAACTTCATGTAAATAAAATAAAACATAAACTAAAGAAACTTAAAATTAAACTTAAACCTAAAATAATATAAAATAAAATAAAAAATAAAACTAAACTAAAATAAAATAAATAAAATCCTAAACTAAACTAAAAAGTAAAATAAACCTAAAAATAAATTAAATAAAAAATTAACCTAAAAGAAGCATTAATTTAACCTAAAAAAAAAAATTTGAATGAACACCTAAACCTAAAAAATAAACCTAAACCCTAAATTAAAAAAAGACCTAAACATAAAAAAAATAAAATAAACAAAATAAAATAACATAAACTAAACTAAAATAAATAAAGGCTAAACCTAAACTTAAAATAAACTAAACCTAAACCTAAACCTAAACTAAATTAAATGAATTAAACTAAAAATAAACTTACACCTAAAATAAAAATATAAAAAATAAAAATAAACCTAAAATAAACCTAAAACCTAAACCTAAAAAAAAAAAAAAAATAAAAAACTAAACCTAAAATAAAATAAAAAATAAAACTAAACTTAAAAAATAAAATAAAATAAAACAACTAAAAATAAATCTAATGAAAAATAAACTAAAATAAAAACCTAAATTAAAATAAATAAACCTAAAATAAATAAACTAAACTAAATATAATAAAATAAACTAAAGAAAATAAAAATAAAATAAACTAAAACAAATAAAAAATAAACTAAAATATACCTAAACCTATGAGTTTGAATTTAAATAAAAACACTAAAAATCCTAAAACCTAAATTAAACCCTAAACCAAAACACCATAAATCCAATCCACACCTAAATCCTAAATCTGAGTATAAACCCTACCACAAACCCTAAGATCAACCCTAACTCTGGCCCAACATTAAACCCTAAACTAAACAAACTCCCCAAAACCCAAAACCCTAAACACAAACTTAAACCTTAAACCCAATATGACCTAAATCTACCCACTAACCCACCTAACCACACTGAACCCTGACCTAACCCAACTGAAACTAGGCCAAAAGCCCAAACTTAGCCCTACTTATCCTAAACTTGTCTAAATCATGACCACAAACCACAAACAACTAAACCTACCATATCCTAAACCCAACCTGACCAACCCTGAGCCAACCCCTAATACTAAAATCTAAACCTAACACTAAAATACTAACCACAAACAAACCCTATCCACAAACCATAAACCCTAAACCCTAAACCCAAAACTTAAAACCTAAACCTAAACTAAATAAACCTAAAAATAAAATAAATAAAAAAACTTCAATGTAAATAAAATAAAAACCTAAACTAAAACCTAAACCTAAACTTACTTAAACTTAAACCTAAAAATAATATAAAATAAAAAAACTAAAAAAATAAAATAAATAAAATCCTAACCTATAAAAGTAAAATAAACCTAAAAATAAATTTAAAAATAAAATAAAATAAAAACTATACCTAAAATAAGTAATAATTAAACCTAAAACAAAATAAAATAAAAACTGAATAAACACCTAAACCTAAAAAAAACCTAAACCCTAAATTAAAAAAAGACCTAAACCTAAAAAAAATAAAAAAAAACTAAAATAAACTAAAATAAATAAATGTAAACTAAACCTAAACCTAAACTAAATTAAATGAATTAAACTAAAAATAAACCACTAAACTAAAATATAAAACCTAAAAATAAACCTAAAATAAAACCAAAAAAAACCTAAAATTATAATAAAAAAACTAAACCTAAACTTAAAATAAAAAATAAAACCTAAACATAAAAATATAATAAAATAAAACTAAACTCAAAATAACCTAAACCTAAAATAAACTAAATAAAAACTTAAATTAAAATAAATACCTAAACTAAAATAAATAAACTAAATAAAAATATAAATGAACCTACCTAAAATTAGAAATAAAATAAACTAAAATAAATAAAAATAAGCTAAATAAACATAAACCTACTCATTTACTTAATTTAGAAAAAATTAATAAATAAATAAATAAAAACCCTAAACCTTAAACAACCCCAAACCCTAAAACCCTAAACCCTAAACCCAAACCATATACCCTAAACCCTACCTAAACCCTAAACACTAAACCCTGAACCCTAAAACCCTAAATCGACCCTAAACCTAAACCTAAGTTATCCTAAACCCTAAACCATAAAACCACAAATTAAAGCCTAAAATAAAAGCCCAATAAACCCAAACCCATAAACCACCCCTCTTGGAGGTTGGTAGATATGATGGTGGATATGGAGGTGGTGGTTAGGAGGCGAGCTTGAGGTGGGGATCTGAGATGGATCTAGAGGGAGTGGTGGATATGGAGGTGGTGGTTATGGAGGCAGGAGGAGCGACAGAGGTTACAACCATGGTGGTGGTGAAGGGATAGATCATGGATATGATGGTAGATCCTGCTACTCATGAGGCGAGGGTGGTTCTGATGGGAACTAGAGAAAATGAAGAATGATAAATCTGATTTGCTGCTTATGGAACTGAAGAGATAGTTCTAGTTATCTATGGATTTTGATTTGCTTAATGTGTGCTCATTTTATATCTATGTCATCACTTGTATCTCCAAAAACTTGGTCTACTACTTGGTTGATGAATTCAAAAATAACAAATGCTGAATCTGAATTTATACTTTATTAAAAAAACTTAAACCATAAATCCTAAATTAAAATATAAACCCTAAAACTTAAACCCTAAAACCACAACCTAAACCCACAAAACTCACAAACCCCCAAACCCTAAACTCTAAACCCTAAGCCCTAAAAACCCTAAACCCTAAACTAACTACTAAACCCAAACTCTAAACTACCCTACTAAAACCCAACCAAAACCTAAACCTAAAACCCTAAACCCAAACCTAAACCCACAAACCCCAGACCTGAACCCTAAACCAAACCCCCACTAAACCCTAACACTAAACCATAAACCCTAAACCCTAAACCCTAAACCCTACCCTAAACCTAAACCCCAAAGACTAAACACTAAACCCTAAACTAACCTTAAACTAAAGCCACAAACACTAAACCAAATCCTAAAACCTAAACATAAACCTAAAATAAAACTTATAAATAAAATAAATAAGAAAATAAAGAAAAAAATCAAAATAAAATAAAATAAAAGAAACTACTAAACCTAAAAATAAAAAATTTTAAAATAAAATAAATAAAACCTAAACTAAACTAAAAATAAAATAAACTTAAATAAATAAAATAAAACTAAACCTAAAATAAAGATAAAATAAATCTAAAATAAAATAAAATAAAACTAATAAAAAATATAAACCTAAAAAATAAACCTAAAATAAATAAAAATTAAAACCTAAACCCTAAACTAAAAAAAAAAACTTAAAGCTAAAATAAAATTAAAATGAACAAAATATAATAAACCTAAACTAAAATAAATAAAACTTAAACCTAAACCTAAAATAAACTTAACTTAAACCTAAACCTTAAATAAATAAAATAAAATAAACTAAAAATAAATTGAACCTAAACCTAAACCTAAACTAAAAAATAAAACCTAAAAATAAACCTATAATAAAAACCTAGAACCTAAACCTAAAAAAGTATACTAAAAATTGAAACCTAAACCTAAAAATAAAATTAAATAAAAATAAACTAAAATAAATAAACCTAAAATAAATAAACATTAAATAAATAAATCTAAAATAAAAATAAAATAAACCTAAATAAAATTAAATAATAAAATAAATTAAATAAATAAAAATAAATGAATAAACTAAATAAAGCTAAACCTACCAGCTTACTTAATTTAAGAAAAAAAAACCAAAAAAAACCTAAAGAAAACCCTAAACCCTAAACCCTAACTAACCAAGCCACCTACCTAAGCCCTAGGCCCTACCACCCACTTAAACCCTGACTATAAATCTCACCTGTCCCACTAAAATACACTGCCTCCTGAGCCACAAACCATGATCCTAACCCTACCACACCCAACTCCTTCTGATCCCCCTATGTTAAACTGATCCCTAAACTAAACACACCTAATTCCTTACCCTAAATCTATACTAAAACCAAACCTAAAAACCTAAACTGAGCCCACCAAAATCATCTCAAACTCCTAAACTAAACCCTCCTAAACTCCCCCAGGCCCTAAACCTAAACCACCCTCACCCAACTCTCTAAACCCTAACCCACACTAAACCCTCCTAACCCTAAACCTACCAACCATACACCTGATCTAAACCTTTAAACCCTAAACCTAAATCTCTACATTAAACCCTTAAACCCTAAACTACCACCTAAACCTTAAACCCTAATTCTAAACCCCAACCAAAACCTAAAGTAACTAAATAAATAAAAATAAACCTATTCCTAAAATAATAATAAACCTAAACACTAAGAATGAGCAGAACCTTTACTAGAGGAACATCACCACCAACCAAGCTCAATCTAGATCTAGCATTAGAGGTGAAAGCGAAGGTGGCAGTTATCATAGTGGTGGTGGGGGATGTAGAGGTGCTAGTGAATATGGAGGTGGCAGTTATGGAGGCGGAGAGGTGTGGATTACAGCCATGTGGTGGAGGAGGAGAGATCAGGATATGATGGCGGCACTACTTGAGAGAGGTGGGGTGGTTGATGAACTAAGAAACTCAAGAATGACCAATCCGATGTGCTCCTTATGGAACTATCTCTTTACAGTGAGAGATGGTTCTAATCTAGAATTTTTTTGCTCTATGCGTGCTCATCTTTTATCTATGTGTCATCTTAAAAAACTTAATTACTTGGTTGATCAAATCAAAAGAGGAAATGTTGAATCAATTTCTATGTTAAAAAAAAAACTATAAACCCTAAACCCTAAACTAAACTAAAACATAAACCTTAACTTAAACCTAAACTCTAAACCAAACCAGCCTAAACCCACCTAAACCTAAACCTAAACCTAAAACTAAACCTAAAATAAAAAAATGATAAACTAAACTCTAAACCTAAACTTTTAAACCAAAACCTTAAAAACCTAAACCCTAAACCTTAAACCTAAATCCCAAACCAACCCCACCCTAAACCCTAAACCCCAAAAAATCCTAAACCAAAACCTAAACCACTAACCCTAAACCCTAAGCCCAAACCCAAACCCAAACTCAAAACCTAAAACCTAAACCTAAACTAAACATAAATTAAAATAAATAACCTAAATAAAATAAAATAAAAAAAAATAACTTAAACTAAACTTAAACCTAAACCTAAACATAAATTAAATAATTAAATAAAATGAAAAAAAACCTAAACTAAACTAAAAAAAAATACCTAAAAAAATGAAATAAAACTAAATAAAAAATAAAATAAAATATAAAATAAAATAAAATCCTAAAGCTAAATAAAAAAATTAAAAAAATCTAAAATAAAATAAAATAAAATAAGTAAATAAACTAAACCTAAACCTAAACATAAACCTAAAGAGAATTAAATAAAACCTAAAAAATAAATTAAATAAAATAAAATAAACCTAAAAGAAATAAACTAAAATAAATAAAAAAATAAACTAAATACACTAAATAAACTAAACCTACCAATTTACTTAATTTAAAAATTAGGAATAAAGAAAAAAAACCTTACTAAACCCAAAACTAAAACCCTAAATCCAATCCTAAATCCTAAACAAACCCTAAACCTACCCTAAATGCTAAACCCTACCTACCTACTAAACAACCAACCCTAAATCCCTAGGCCCAAAACATAAAACCAAACCCAAACCACAAACTGAACCACAAACTCCCTAAACCTAAAAAACTAAACCTAACCCACCCAAATCCTTCTAAAATCCTAACCATAAAATCTAACCAAAAAACCCTAAACCTTAAACCTATAAACCCTAAAATCTCTAAACCTTAAACTAACCTACCAAACCCTAAACTATAAAACCCTAAAGCTTAAATAAAAACCCTAACCTTTAACCCTAAACCCTAACCTAAACTACTAAACCTAAACCTTAAACCCTAATTCTCAATCATTTCGGTTTGGATTTCTCTCCCTAATATGTGAATTAATTTAATTAACCATCAATTAAATTTTATTATCAGTGCAATATTTGGTTGGTCTTTGGAAATTGATTAGGCAATGGCTACGAAGTCTCACCCTTCAGTTGCTAGAATCTTTATTGAATTGGAAATTACCAAGAAACACCCCAAAGAAATGTAGTTAGGATCTAAAAATTATTGTTACATGCAAAGAATTAAATTTGAAAATTTCCCTATCTTTTTCTCTAAAATCCACTAGCATGATAATTTGCTCTAACTTGAACCTATTAAATATTAAAAAACTACTTTGGAAAAATGATTCTTTGAATGTTCTAATAAGGCTAATTTACCTTTCACTTCTTCGCAATTGAAGGCTTCTAATGTGAACAATAATAACTTTTCTAAACTTTGAATCAGATTCTATTTCTATTGATCCTTGCATCCTTGGCTTTGATAGATAAAAATAAAGCTTTAATGGAGAAAAATGAGGAATTTAATACTATGCATCATTCTAATTCAGTGGAGAATATGGCTTTAACCTCATGATAATCGGTTTATAAAATTGATTCCATATTCCAAATTCGGGATGATTTAGCTTCTCAAAAGATTTGCTTTTATCTAATAATTTGGCTAATGTTGAGGAAGGGTTTGGTGTTCCACTTGCTTTTTTTAAAAATCATTTTGCTCCCTCCCTTGCTATTTCAAAGTTCATTTATCTTTAATAAATTCTATTATCTTGGAAGAAGAATTCACTTCTCATGAATTCTCCTAAATCTATGACTAATGTTGCTAAATCCATTTTGATGATGCTTCAAAGGGCAAAGAAAATGGCCTCCAAACTTTCTATTCAAAAAGAAAAAAATGTTAAAATTCTCCTACCAAATTGCTAAGAAACACTAAAGCTATTGTGGCCTCCTCTCTTCTCTCAATTAATTTCCCCCCCCCCCTTTCTTTTCTTTTGTTTCATTTCTTAGTTTAGAATGTTGGAGGGATTTGTACCCTCTCTATTTGTAACCATATTAGAAATCTTTGTTGTATCCATAATATCTTTTTACTTATTATTCTTGAGCCACTTATTCATGATAATAAAATTAACCAAGTTGCTAGAATGATTAGTTTCAATAAATGTTTCACTAATGTTAGCAATAAGATTTGGTGTTTTTGGATTAACTTTATAGACATTTCTATTCTTGATGATTTTCATCAAGTTATCAATGCTCAAATCTCTTATGGTGATTATTGTGTTTTGGGCTCTTTCATTTATGCATCTTGTAATAGATCTGGTAGAAATCTTCTTTGGGATAACTTGACTAATTTTACCACCTCATAAACCTTGGTTTGTTGGTGGTGATTTCAATATTTTGTTGTCTTAGATGTGGTGGTTGCTCTCCTAATATTCATTCCATGGAAGATTTTTCCAATATGATCCTTGATTGTAATTTGAATAATATTGGATTTAAGGGTTCTAATTATACTTGGCAAAACTCTAGACTTTGGCAAAGGTTGGACCGGACTATTTTTAATACTCATTGGATCACTCAATGGCCTATTACTTCTATAGATCATTTAAGCAGAAGCTTGTCTAATCATGCTCCTCTTTTGGGTTCTATTAAAAATAATTCTAATATATTAAAGAATTTCTCTCCTTTCAGATTTCAAAATGATTCAACATATTAATGTTGACCTCACTTTGGAGTGAGTTCTCAACCTCCTCTTCTTAGACCAAGGATCTTGAGACACTAAGACTTCTTAGTCATAAGACACTTCTAGTTATTAAATGAACACTTAACCTAAACTTAGAGACTTAGAAGGGTTAATCATAGGATTAGGCTATGCCTTAGGGATTAAGGAGACTCACATACTCAATAGCCTAAATTCGACCTATGTTCACCTTCTCAAACTAAACCTCAAATTCAATTCAAATATAAAAATCCAAATACTAATCTAAATCAAATGATAGAAGCCCATGATCAGATCCAAAATTGCAATCCTTCCTAAGCCCTATGATTTATCTTATGAACTAGCCTTAGCCAAATCCAAATCAATCCAAATTCAATTGATTTTCGTAAAGATAAATTCAACCCTTCAATCAATTTATCAAATTCAAACTCAAACTCAACTTCAAATCATGATCCAAACCTAAATCCAAATAAAATCAAATCCAAATCAAAACCCTTAAGCCAATTTCATGGACTTAGCCAAGTTCTACTGAAATTAATCAATCCTTCAATTCTCATTACAAGTTCTACCTAAAATCATAATAAAAACCATCAAGTAAATCATTCATATTAGAATTCAAAATCAAATGCAATTTAGTCAAGTTTAAGCCTAAATTAAACTAAATCATGATTTGAATGTTAAGTCACTAATATATATATATAAAGAAAATGATAATAACAAATAAAAAATTATAATTTAACATACACAATCCATTTTAAATCTAAAATGAACTACAGAGAGAGAGAGAGAGAGAGAGAGATTAAACCAATTAAACTTCAAATATTTATTCAGAATTAAATCAAAATAAAACTAAAATAAATGTTTTATATATAATATATTAATCATTAAATTAAAATAATTAATTTATCAAATTATGAATCCATATTATCAATAATTATTAATCATAATTAAAATTATCTTATTTTATACATATAACTTATAAATTATCATTCAATTATTTACTGAAGTTATTAAAATTATGTACAACTTTTAAAATCATTTATTTAAAAAAAATCAAGTTTCAAAATTTAAAAAAAAAGAAAAACAAAACTATTAATGCTTGCTACTTTATTTGATCGATGCATAAAAAATGTAAAAAAGAAAGAAATAATAAGAGGGAATGTTGGTGAAGTTGAGGCATGTAGGACAAAGTTGACATCTCTCTCTCTCTCTCTCTCTCAAGACCAGTAGAAAACACGACACACTAAAAAAAAATGAGGCCCCATCTTTTTTTTCATCTCCCTTTAGCCAAGAAAGCTGAAGCCCTCTCATTCCTACTTTACTTGAGAGCACTTCTCTCATCCCATCCAACCCTAAGAAAATAAAAAAATCTCTCTAAGCACCGCTCCTCCGCTGAACACAAAGCAGAAAATGAACTCTCCCTCACGTCCATCTCTTCCTCTCAACCAAGCAAGGCCTACGACCAAGATGCATCCACCTCCCTCTTCCTCCAGTGGTGACCTCTCTTCCCTCACTTGCTCCAAAGCGACATGTAGCATGCAACAAGTAGCTGATCGAAACTTCCTTGATCCCAATTCACCCCCATAAATCTGGCTACCTACAAAAATCACATGAGACATCCTATGAATTTTCTATTGATCAATCAAACTGTGCCACTAGCATAGTAAGCCACCAGCAAACTCTCTCTCTATGCCTCCATACTCATTCATAATACCATGACTTTCTAGCCCCAAGCATCGGTCCCATTCTTCATCGCTTCTCCCATTGCATCGCTGGTGGGAGAAGAACCCCTTCAAAGGTCTCCAATAGATGGTTCCTTGGATTCAGTGTGAAGAAAGAATCTATACCTAAAATTATCAAGGCTAGTGATCTGGTGTTCCATGAGCCCATCATTGAGGTCTCCTTAGAGGAGATCGGATCAAAGAAGATCCAAAGGATCATAGATGACATGATTGCTGTCATGCGGAAGGCCCCTGGCATCAGCCTCACTACTCCATAAACTATTATTTCTTTCAGGGAAATGAGCTGAGTGGACATGGAATAGGTGTAAGTATTGATGAAGAATAGTATGCTAGGGATTTAATTGCCACAAAGCCATCCTCAATGATCTGCAAATTCAAATCAAAGGCACTTGGTAGCACGGAGGGTTCTTTAATGATCCATAGTGGTATGCTCGACTTCTAAGCTTTTGAACCTATTGTTTTCAATGCCCTAACACATCATTTATATAATCTGGGTGGATATTATTATTCTTGAAGACACAAAGGAATACATTAGCTACATTCCTAAGAGTGAAATTGAAGCACATGAACATCGGCCTTTTGATCTACTAGTAATAATTAATCCAAAGCTTCAAAAGAAGGGAAGCAAAATAACTTTGTTCTTTGAAAGATGTTTGATCATTGATGGATTTAGAGCTATGGTAGAGTGGCATCTATAGGTGAAGGTCATAGGTCATGATCATTTTGGTCAACCTATCAAAATTGCTACTTCTGGATGGATGGCTCGCATATTATAGCATGAGTTTGATCATTTGAATGGGACTTTATATGTGGATAAGAATATTTTGAGAACAATCAAAAAAGTCAAGAATCTGGATTTTCCTGTTCCAATAGGATGCCCAAAGCCAAGTGTCTATGAGCAAGTGTGGAGGAAGCAAACCATAGGAGCAAAGAAAAAGAATGCTAGTTGAAGTATTAATTCGACCCAGCAGACACCTCAATAGGGCATTATTTCTTCCAAATGAAGCCTCTTGGTGAATACATGGACATTAGCTAGTGATGTATACTTCTAAAATGCTTAGAAAGCCTTAGGGATCTCATGTTTTATGTGTTAAATGAGAGCGTCGTTAGGATCCAACCTTTAGAGCCCATGCATTTTACTTCTTAATCCTTTCGGTGAGAGTTTAGAGACAAAAGTAAGACAATTCATTTTATGTGTTTGAAGTGAATAGTTTTGATTATGCTGAATGGCATAATGATTTGATTCCACCTATCAATCCATGATTAACTCATGGGTCATTTGATCTTTGATCGAATGATCATGATTAATCTAATAATTTATTTATTATTAAATTCAATCGGATCTAAAAAAGGAGTTAATCAGTCTTTACAATAAAAAAGAAAAAAATAATATGTGATCAAACAAAATCCCAAAAATTGTACAAATTAAATTATTATGAAATTTAAGTAAAACTTAGTATAAAAAAATTAATTAAACCAATAACATTATAAATATTATAATCAAATATAATCTGAACATAATTTATGAAAGTCAATTATAAAAATCTACTCAATCCCTAATTGTTATATGTTGATCTTAAAAGTCAAAAAAAATTTAGTTATGAGACATATCCTTAATTATAATTAATTTAACTATTAATTATAATTTACTAAGCTTTATTTGATTAGTTATTCATATAAAATATTGGAGGAAAATGATTAGGACTTCTTTCCTAATTGTTTCCTCTAATTTATTTTATTAAGAGAGGGGATTTATGGAATAGGATTGGGACCTCTTTCCCAACCCATTCCATAAATCCATTTCATTTGGAGGATACTTAATCAATTTGGAAAATTAAGTAAGAGAAATTTACTAATTAATTAATGATTTTATTAATCAAATTAAAATTACAATCATATCTGATCTTTATTAATTAATTCATGGGTAGATCTTTAGGTGTTTAATTTCTTAAAGAAAGTTAATGAAATTATGATTTACCCATATGTGTTGGAAAATCATAAAGTAATTAATTAAGTTCTTAATCTAATTAATCAATAATTATGAGCTAATTGCATTAGACCCTTTCATTTCTTGGGATCATTGCTTATTTTCGATGCATATCATGTTGGCTCATAATTATTTAATGAACTTTAAGGTAACATAGGTAAGGGTTAATTAGTGAATTTAATGCATATTACAACCTAATTAATCTATAAAATCCACTTAATTACATTTTATTAAACTAAATCAATTCACAAACATGGGAATGTTAGGATCAACAAACTTTCCTTCATTTCATTAAATAAAATTGAAACATAAAATTTAAAAGTGACATAAGAAACTTTGGTTTGCTTCAAATGTTTTTATTTGGTATGATTGTCTTTAGGAATTAATTTAATTGAAAAAATCATGAGTTTATGTTTAGTTATTCCTCTCAATCATATTAAATGTTGTATGTCATTTGATTCATGCATTCATCTTTTGCAAAATTAACTAAATAAATGGTTCCCTTTATGTCAAGCTTGCATGTGTTGATTTAATTTAATATCACTATTAAATCAAAGTTATTTTCAAAAGTTTATAAGTCAACTATAACATTTGGAGTGATAATAGTTATAAATATTTATAAGCTTGCATGTGTCTATGGCTTAGAACATGTGATATGGAGTTCTCTTTCTTTAGTATATATGGATTTGCATAAAGTTTGAATGTTAACAAGTGTATAGTACATTTGAAAAGGACATAACATTTGTTTGAATTCATTCCAATGTATTTCTATGTTAGAATTTAGATAGAACTTTAGCTCACATATATAAATAATTCAATTGAAAGAAATATAACTTTTGCATGATTTTCCATTCTTGTAGTCACTTGTACATTCATGTGTATTCAAGAATAGTGGGTATATCTAGTCTTGACATTCCTCAAAGGCTTTAAAATAGCTAAGGAGGTCTTTACCTCCCCCCGGTTTAATAATGGAAGTATCTTAAAACTTTTATACACTTGTATGTGCATTTAGCTAGTGAATGAAAATCTCCTTTTCAACTTTAGCTCACATGTATAAATAATTCAATTGAAATAAATACAACTTTTGCATGATTTTCCATTCTTGTAGTCACTTGTACATTCATGTGTATTCAAGAATAGTTGGTATATCTAGTCTGGACATTCTGGGGATGCAAGACTTTAAGTAGCCCCCAAGAGGTATTTACCTCACTTTGTTAGTTTAATAATGGATAAATATATGCTTAAAACTTTTATACACTTGTATGTGCATTTAGCTAATGAATGAAAATCTCCTTTTCAACTTTAGCTCACATGTGTAAGTAATTCAATTGAAATAAATTCAACTTTTGCAAGATTTTCCATTCTTATAGTCATTTGTACATTCATGTGTATTCAAGAATAGTGGGTATATCTAATCTGGACATTCTAGGGATGTGATACTTTAAGTAGCCCCAAGAGGTCTTTACCTCAATACCCTAGTTTAACAATGGCAAAGTATCAGCTTAAAACTTTGATACACTTGTATGTGCATTTAGCTAATGAATTAAGATCTCCTTTTCTACAAATATACACATCTACATTCATCATCTAACTGGTAAAACTTATGTGTATGTATATTTAATAATATCATATGCATGTCACATGTGATGGGAAAGAATGATTGAACATATGTCATGTGATAGTAATTCAATTGAATTAATCTTAAGATACCTTTCATATTAAATAAGATTATTTTAAGTGAGCCTAAACTTAGGATTAAGTTAAAATTTATAATAAGCCATTCACTAAAGAGAGCTAAATCAAATTTACATGCTTTAGAAAGTGGGGTAGGGATGAAAGAGGGAATCTCTTTCCTTCACTTTATACACTTAGTTGCTAAGTATAATAAAATGAAACAAAAGAAAACACAAATTAAAATTCTCAAATCAATTAAATAACTTCAAGTGAGACCCTTCATGTTAAATTAAATCTTTCTAAACTTAGAGAACTCAACTCTAATGCTAGCAAGATACCACACAAGCCTTAACACACATTAGAATTAAGTCACTACTTCTAGCTTTATGTTAGGTGCTAGTATGATGTATATTTTAGTTTGTGATGTATTATTGTAGATTGAATGTTAGGTGTATGGTGGATGGTAGCCATGATTAGCCTAATCATGTTTTCTTTAGGGGATTATGTTTAATGGGCCACTTAAAAAAATACAAATGCACTCTTTAAAGGTTGTGTAGCCCTAAGCATAATCCAAGTTAGGACATTGCTTACCCATGTGTAGTGCTAAGTCTAAATTATGACATAACCGATTGTATATATGTTTAACTAACCTTTATTTTGTAGTGTAGTTAGATTTACTTTTCTATTCTTAATGTAATTTTGCAATTAGGAATTAGGATTAGTGCTATGGGGATAAGGATGAGCATTGGCTAGAAGGCTTTATCCAGGCCATGTGATGCCTTTGAAGTGGAGCAAATTAAATCAAAGGAAAGAAATGAAGACTTGAAGAAAGAAGAATGAAGACCCCCATAGCATTCATTCATTATAAATTCTAATTATTATTTTGTAATTTTGGGTTGTATAAAGGTAGAGCTCGGCTACTCATCTTTTCTTTTCGGGTTGTATAGTAGTACCCGATATTATCGGCCTTTTATTCTTTCATGATAGTTATAGAAATTGGTTCATGATTTGCTTAGGATGTGTACTAGAAATGCAATGCTTTTATTAATTTCTTAAATGATTGATGTTTGAATGTGCAGCTTGGATGCGATTAGGCTCTTAGAGAAAAATAAATCTTTTATCCAACTATAACACATAACTAGTTTTAAATAATTCATAACCTCACATAAAGCCTAGGCATTAAATCAAGATAATTAAAAGATTTAGAAACCCCTTAGCTGAATGTTGTATGTCTCACATCATGTATGCATATTGCTTAATCTTACTAAGAGAGGGTTTCCATCCTTGCATGATAGGGGAAGGCTTGACCTTTGAGGGCCTCCTCTATGGTGGAAAACACCAATTTCCCATTTATTTAGCCAATAATCTAACTTCATCATGCATATAGGCATACCAAATCCAAAAACCTTTGTCAAAATGAAGTGTCCAAAATCAAATAAAATTTGAAAAGATTTGCATTTGTAGATTAAGTCATTACTCATACCACTCATGCTCTAGTCTCTTAGGGAGTGGGTTTAAGGACTTTTGTCTCATTCTAAATTAATAATAGCCCAACTATCTTTCAAATGCATAAGACTTGCCTACATTGTTTTAAAATCATAGGAGGAGTTAGATGGTGGCCACTCTAGGTGCTTATAAGCCTAGCAGTCAACTTATTTATTCTTTTTGTAGAGGTAAACCTTATGCCCATTTTTTCTTAGACTTAGGTTGTTCTTTGGCTCATGCCAAAGCTCCCTAGATATAGGGTCTGAGGTTGCTATTTCCTTCAAGCTACTAGCATAAATCTTCAACTCTTAGGCATTTCACAACTTTGTGTTGTTTGGATTATAAGTCCCAACTTTCTAATAAATGTCAACTTCATTAAAATTAATCTCTTCAACTTCAAACATATAAAATCCAATAGGATAGATTGGAATGCTCACTAGGCTTCTAGTATCATGAGCATTTCTACTCATTCCCTTGGCTTTATAATAAGTCTTCTCCTTGAACAATCCCATTTAATTTTTAATACAATAATCCTTCTAGCCTTGAAATCTTTGGAGACCTTAATTTCTACTTTTAATGAGTATTCCTAAAATTCACATTCTGGGATGTAATTAACTATGGGGCTTGCCTCCATAGGGAACTTAATGAACCCGGCTTAAAATAAACCCTACTTTACTTTTCCATGTAAAGTAGGGGAAAGATCTCTCGTATATTCAAAACCCATCATGCCTTAGGAATCCTTAATAGGTGATTAGGTCTATTATAGGGTGATGATTTCTATCTATCGAGATAGTGTATAATTCTTTAATTTCATAAAGATCACTTCAATAAGTACCCCAAGATCTGCGTGGTTCGCATCTCAAAAATAAACACCATAATTAATTTTTTAATGTTGTTGCTAACAATTAAAGCTCCTTTACATCGATAATTCAATTATGAGGATGAATAGACTCAGTTTAAAGCGAAATGACTTAAATAAAATCTAGTTTGGTGGAACAAGCATTATTTTAAAATATTTTTACTAATATGAAGGATATGGAAAATTTTGTTTATGATCTTGAAGTTTATATTATGAAGAAACCTTCCAAGATTATGGACTTGAATGAGGCGAAGGATACACTTGTTAATTTTCAAAATATGGAAGAAACTTATTAGCATCAAAAAGCTATTAGTAAACGTATTACAGATGGTGATAGGAATACTAGGTATTTGCATGCTTTAGTTAATAAAAAGGGATCTTTAAAAATATTTAGAAAATTAAAAATGATAATGATAGTAAGGATTCAGTTATAAATTATTTTAGAAATATTCTTAATAAGAGTTTCTCTTATGAAGCTATTTATAAATCACACTTGATTCCTTCTATTATTACTAATGATGACAATGCTTTGCTTTCTATTTTGCCGAATGAAGATGAAAATTTTAAAGTTCTTAATAGCATGAAGATATATTCTATTCTTTGAGAGGGTTTCACTAGTCAATTTTTTCAAAATATTGGTTTATTATTAAAATTGATTTGATTGATGTTGTGGTTGATTTCTTTAATGGTAATCCTTTTCTAGATATTTTTTAGCACTTCTATTATTCTCATAAAATAATCAGGACTATTGGGTGAGTTTAGACCTATCAGTCTTTGCACCTTCTTCAATAAGCTAATTTCCAAAATTATTGCCAATAGGCTTAGTCCTCTTCTTCATAAGATCTCTCTCAACCAAACTAGTTTTCCTAGAGGTAAATCTATTCCTTATAATATTTTACTTGCCCAAGAATTAATTCATGATTTAGATGCTAGGAATAGTGGAGGAAACATTCTTTTCAAATTAGATATTACCAAAGCTTTTGATAATATCTCTTTGGATTTCCTTTTTCACATTATGAATTTATTTGGGTTTTCGATAAATTTATTTTTCCTATTAAAATTGTATTAATAATGCCTTTTCTATTTTGCTTAATGGGAAGCTTTGGGTTTCTTTCCTTCCTCCCATGGCTTAAGACAAGGGGATCCTTTATTTTCTACTTTATTTATCATTTGTTGAATACTTACCTTGGAGCATCAATGATTTATTCTTAAATAATCTAGTATGTATTAGAGAACTCTTGGTGGTTTTCTATTTCCCATTTAAGCTTTGTGGATGATTTCATTATTTTTTGCAATGCTTCTATTCATCATATCAAAAATTTTAAAAATCTTTTAAATACATTTTGTAGAGAAAGTGGTATTACTATCAATGATAACAAAAGCTATTTTAATTACTTCTTCTATCTCCAATAATAAAATCAATCACATACTACATATAACTAATTTTAAACATCAACATTTACCTCTTAAGTACTTGGGTGCTCCTCTTTTCAAAGGTCCAAAATGATCCCATCTTTTGATGAGTTAATTCAAAAAATTTTAAATAAAATTTCTATTTAGGAATTCATTTACTCTCCTTTGGTGGTTGGCTCACTATTCTTAAAGCATTCTTAATTCAATGCCTCTGTATTTGATTCAAACTATTATTCTTACTAATTCTACTCTTATCAGAATTCATCGCTTGGTTAATAAATTTTTTTAGGGATCCAATAATTCTATTAAAAAAATGCACTGGAGGCATAAATGTTGTGGTCCTTTTGGTGAAGTTGGTCTTGTTTGCAAACCTATTCAGAAGCTATTATTTTTATCTCATAAGCTATAGTGGAATTTTAGAAAGAATGATAGCCTTTGGGCTAAATTTATTATGGAAAAATTCTGGCAATGTAGACACCCTCTTTTCTGTGGTTATAATGTTGGTGACTCATATTTGTGAATGACTTTGCTCCATTAAATGGGTTACTGAATGCTTAATATCTTGGGGTATTCATTTGGGCTCATCCTTTTTTTAGCAAGACAATTGGATTGGCAATGGATCTATTGACTCCCTTTTATCACACACTCTCTGCTATCAAGTTAACTCTTTTGGCTTAATAATTGGAATGAAAACAAACTTGGAAAATATATCTTTATTTCTCTTTTGATAACTTTAGAAACATCCATATTTTTCTAACAAACTGATCAAATTCTTTTAAGCTCTCTTATAATGGTGAATTCATTCTTAAAGAGGTTTAGAATTTTATCAGAGATAAGAAAAACACCTCTAATGCTTTCATTAAACTTTGGAACAATATCATTCCCATTTCTTATTCCTTTTAGCTTGGAGGATTTTGAATAACTTTATTCTTGTAGATTTCTTGCTCTAGAATAAGGGTTTTTTATTACCTTCTAAGTGCTATTGTTGCTTTCACATTGAAAATGTTAATCATGTTTTTATACATGGTGTCATTGCTTCCAAATTATGGATATGGTATGATGATTTACTTAACACTAACTATTTTTATGGTTTCCTTTCTTTATATCAACTTCTTGAAGCTTGTTTCCAAAAAACTATGAAAGGTCATATCAAAATCATAATTTGTATTACCTTTATTTGGTTCATTTGGATGGATAGAAATGATGCTAAATATCATGGTATTCCTATGAATCATAAAAGGATCTGGCTAGAACTAAAGAAAAAAATTCATGCTTTGTTTAATGCTAATTTAATTAGCAACATCCATTTTATAGGTTACAAATTTGTGGCTAAAAAATTAGGTCTCATTCTACTTATCCTTTCTTTCAATAAGGCTATTAGGATATCCATCGAATCAAACCTAATGAGAACTTTATTAAAATCAATACTGATGGTTCAATTTCACCTAATAAATATGGTTGTGGTGGTATTATTATGGATTCCAATGGTACTATCATTTCTACTTTTGCTTATCTCCTCAAAGCATGTTCTATTATTCATGTTGGCTTATGACTATTAATAAAACTATTGATATATTTTTGAACATAGGCCTCTTTAATATTTGGATTGAAATTGACACTCTTCTTTTACTTGATTTGCTCACTTCTAATAAAATGGGAATGCTTTGATTTATTTTATCTCTTTAATCACACTAAAACCTCCCTCTCAAGTTTGCTACAAAATTTCTCATATTCTTCATGAAGGTAATGCTTGTGCGGATTTTCTAGCCAATTTAGTTGTTGAATTAAATGAGCTCACTATATTAGATAATCAAAACTTACCTAAACTAGATAACTCTGGACTACCTGACTTCAGACTTTAACTTGTGGCTTTTTTATTGGTCTTTAGCTATGGTGTTTTCTTTGAGCCTTTTATTGATTCTTTGCTTTTGTGCTTTCCCATATTTGAGTGCCTTCTTTGTTCTTCTTTAGGGTCTTGGCTAACTTCATTTTCTATGAGTGCTACCTTGTTTGGTGGATGTTGCTATTTGTTTCTACCCTCTACCTGGTTGTCTTGGGTGGTGTTTATTTGAAGTTGTTGTTAGTCTTTTCATTTTGTCTTAGTGTTGGGCTTTTGGTGGTTATTACTTTCCTTTCCTATTTTGGCTCGATGGCTACTTGATTATTGGTTGTTCCCGGCTTATGGCTTTAAGCTTGATGTTTTGTAGTTATTCCCTTCCTATTTTCTCTTTGGTGGTGGCTATTTATTCTCTTGGGTCTAGAAGGGACTTTATTTTGCTTGGGTCACTTTCCTTTCCTCCCCGGTTTACTGTTGGTGGGTTTATGGTGCTCATAGGCTTGCTTTTCCTTGGTTGTTTGCGTGGTTGGGTGATTATCACAATTGTTTCTTGGTTATTTTTGGTGGCCTCCTATTGGGTTCTAGTTATGCATGCTATCGATTTTCCCCTCTGAATGAGGTTTGCCTCATATGTAGGTTGGTTGCTTCCTTATTTGAGTTGGATCTTCTATTGTGGTGGGGTTGGGTGGCCTTGTTGGTTGGCTCAATTGATTGGCTATATTGGTTGGCTGGGTTGGTTGATTGGGTGGCTGTGTTGGCTAGTTTTACCTCCTCCATTGGTGGCAGATCTAGGGGGTTGTTGGTGGTTTATCTTTAGTTTGGATTTGGCTAGTGAAATTTTTGTTGGCTATTGTATTTTCTATTTTGTTGATTGGGCCTTGGTGATCAGTTTTGCTTGTTTTGGTTTGGTTCTGTTGGTTATGTTTTCCTCCTCTGTAATGGTCTTCTCTCTCTTGGTAGCTGCTTATCTTTTGCTTTTTTCTTATTTGGGTGGTAGCTTAGCTATGGGTCTATTTTCTCTAGCATAAATGTTGTTTTCTGGTGAGCTAGGTGGCTTTATTGGTTGATTTGCTTCTATTTTGTTCTGGTGAGATCTTGTGGTTTTTTTTTTTTTTTTTTGGTTTGTTGTCATTAGGTTGGTGGTTGAAGGATTTAGTGGTATTGGTTTTCCTTGGGTGTTGGTCACTTAGTTTGGTGTCTTGGATTTTATTTTGGCTGTGGGTATTACCTCTTTCTAGTGTATTTTTCTCTCCTTGTTTCCTAATATCTTGCTCTTGGTTTGTGGTGGTGGTTTTGCTGTTACATTGGCTATTTTTGGTGGTAGCCTTGTTGGATGCTCCTTTGGTCTTTTTTGTTTATCTATCTTGGTGGAGGTGCACTCCCCTTTTATCTTTGCATACTTGGGTTATCCTCACTTTTGGATTGGTGGCTGATGTTGGTGTTATGTGTCCCCTCTATTTAGGTTTTGGTTTGCTATTGCTTTGGGGACAATCTTGGGATGGTTCTTTGGCATTGGGCCTATCTTTTTTAATTTGTGTTGGTATCCCTAATGATGCTTGCTCTTTTGGTATTTCTCCTCCCTTTTGGTGTTGGCTTTGGTGGTTTTCCTATGTATTGCTACTATCCCTATGGATGGCTATTGTCCTTCTTGGTCTTGGTTGTTTTGGTGGCTTTGTGCTTGGATGTTTGTTTCTTTGGTTGGAAGACTTTGTAGCATTGTTGGATGATGATCTGGATGGCCTACATGAGGTATCTTTGGTTATGATGGCCTCGATGTTTCCCTCTATTTCTTGTTTTGGTTGGTAGCACTATATGTAATTGTAACCCTTCTTAAGTTTGGATCCTTACATAGTGTTGCTCCTTGATGATTATTGAGCACGCCTTTTCTTTACTTTTCTCTTTCTCTTTATGCATCTTTAATCATACTCATCCTATCCTTAAAATGTTGGAGATTTCTTTTATATGTTGTCAGTCTAGCCAGTTGATTTTATTGTTATCAACGAAATCAAGTGGATTTTGCTATTGCTCATATGGATCTTCTGCTATTGCTGATTTGGTTTTTCTTTTGCTTCTCTTTATTTAATATTGTATTAGTTTGGGGATTCATCTCTTTAAGTTTTATTATAGCTCTTTGAGCATTAGTTTAGAGATTTATTTCCTTTAAAGGCTTTCTACTCCTTATTTTGTGGTAAAAAATTCCCTAATTTTCCAAAAAAAACCCTAAACCCTAAACACTAAACCCAAAACCCAAAACCCTAAAACCCTAAACCATAAACCCTAAACCCTAAACCCTAAAACCTAAACCTAAATAAATAAAATAAAATAAAAGCCTAAACAAAAACCTAAACCTAAACCTAAACCTAAATCAAAAAATAAAATAAAATAGAAAATAAAACTAAACTAAAATAAAATAAATAAAAACCTAAACTAAACTAAAAAAAATAAAATAATCCTAAAAATAAAACCTAAATTAAATAAAACTAACCTAAAATAAAAAATAAAATAACCTAAGATAAATAAAAAATAAAACTAAATAAAACCTAAACTTAAAAATAAAATCTAAAATAACTAAAAAAAATAACACCTAAACCCTAAACTAAAAAAAATCAAACCTAAAATAAAACTAAAATAAACAAAATAAAATAAACCTAAACCTAAACTAAATAAACTAAAATAAAAAAATAAAATCAAAACCAAACCTAAAATAAACTAAACCTAAAAATAAGCCTAACCCTAAAGATAAACCTAAACTAAAAAAAAAACCTAAAATAACAACCTAAAACATCCTAAACCTAATAAAAAAATAAACCTAAACCTAAAATAACAAAATAAAACTAAACTAAAAAATAAACCTAAACCTAAACCTAAACCTAAAAAATAAACTAAAATAAAAAATAACCTACACTAAAATTAATAAACCTAAAATAAATAAATTAAACTAAATAAAAATAAACCTAAAGAAAAATAGAAAATAAAATAAACTAAAATTAATAAAAAATAAACTAAATAAACCTAAACCTACTGGTTTACTTAATTAAAAAAAAACTAAACTCTAAACCCTAAACCCTAAACCTATTACCGTAAACCCTAAACCCTAAACCTTAAACCTAAACCCTAAACCCTAAAGTTTAAACCCTAAACCCCAAAAAACCCTAACATTAAACCCTAACCCTAAAACCCTAAACCCTAATCCTTAACCTCTAAATCATAAACCCTAAACCTAAACATACAACCCTAATCCTTAAACTCTAAATCATAAATCATAAACCCTAAACCCTAAACCGTAGACATAAACCCTAACCTAAACAACCCTAAACCATAAAACCCTAAATGGTAAACCCTAAACCTAAGCCCAAACCTGAAACCCTTAACCTAAACTATAAACCCTAAACCCTAAACCCTAATGGCATAAATCCTAAAACTGTAAACCCTAAACCTTAAACCCTAACCCTAAACCCTAAACCTTAAACCAAAAGCCTCAAACCCTAAACCTAAACCTAAAGTAATTAAATAAATTAAAAAATAAACTTGATCCCTAAAACCTAATAAACCTAAACCTAAACCTAAACCCTAAACCCAAACATTAAACCTAAACCTAAAGTAACTAAATAAATAAATAAAATAAAGCTAAGCCCTAGAACCTAATAAACCTAAACATAAACATGAACCCTAAGAATGGGCAGAACCTTGATGGTAAGAACATCACCCAACCGTGCTCAGCCTATATATGGCGGGAGGTGTGAGGTCATGGTTATCACAGTGGTGGTCGCAATAGTTGTGGTTATGGAGGCGGGAGGAACGACAGAGGTTATAGTCGTTATGGTGGCAGAGGGAGAAATCGAGATATGCTGGTAGAACCCTTCACTTGAGAGGCCAGGGTGGTTCTGATGGGAATTGGAGAAACTGCAAAATGGCCAATTTGATTTGCTGCTTATAGAACTGTGTCTTCATAGTAGAGATGCTTCTAGTTATCTAGGATTTTTTATTTGCTCTATGTGTGCTCATTTTTTTATCTATGTTGTCCCTTACATCTTAGAAAATTTGGTGGGTTACTTGGTTGATGAAATTGAAAAGAAGGAATGTTTAATCTGAATTTCTTCTTGTTAAAAAAAACCAAAAACCCTAAACCATAAACTAAAACCTGAACTTAAACCAAAAACCTATACCCTAAACCCTAAACCCTAAAAACCATAAACCCTAAACCATAAAAACCCTAAATCCCTAAACCCTAAAACACAAACCCTAAACCATAAACCCTAAACCCCCTGTAACCCTAAATTCTAAGCCTTACAACCTTAAACACTAAACCCTAATCTGTAAACCATAAATCCTAAACCCTAAATAAACCTTAAACTCTACCTAAACACTAAACCGTAAACCCTAACCCTAAGCCCTAAACTCAAAAAAATTGAACCCAAAACCCTAAACCCTAAACCCCAAACCTTTAACCCTAAAAACCTAAAAACCTAAATCTAAACTAAATAACTCCTAAAAATAAAATAAATAAAAAAACCTAAACCTAAAAATATAAAATAAAAATAAATAAAAACCTAAACCATAAAGTAATATAAAATAAACTAATAAAAATAAAGTAAAATAAAATAAATAGAAATCTAAACTAAACTAAAAAAGTTAAATAAATCTATGAATAAAACCTAAATAAAATAAAATCTAAAGGGAAAAAAAAATAATTAATCCAAAATAAACTAAAAAATAATAAAAAAAATAAAACCATAAACCTTAGCCCTAAACTCTAAACCCTAAACCTTAAACTAAATCCAAAACACTAAATCCTAAACTTAAGCCCTAAACTAAATCTACAACCCTAAATCCTAAACTAAACTTAAACCCTAAACCCTAAAAACCCTAAACCTTAAACCCTAAACCCTAAACCATAAACCCTAAATCTTAAACCCTTAAAACCATAAAAACCCTAACCCTAAACCCTAAACCATAAACTAACCCTAAATCAAACAACCCTAATCTTAAACCCTAAATAACCTAAGTCTAAGCTCCTAAACTTAAACTATAAAGAATCATAAAATAAACCCTAAACCCTAAACAACCCTAAACAACCCTAAACTCTAAAACACTAAATGCTAAATCCTAAACCCTAAACCCAAACTCTAAAACCTAAACCCTAAACCTTAAACTATAAACCCTATACAATAAAACCATAAATCATAAAACCCTAAACCGTAAACCCTAAACCCTAAACCCTAACCCTAAACCCTAAACCCTAAACCCCAAACCCTCTATACCTAAAGTAATTAAATAAGTTAAAAAATAAACATGATCCCTAAAACCTAATAAACCTAAACCTATACCTTAAACCAAAAACCATAAACCTAAACCTAAAGTAATTAAATAATTAAAAAATAAACCTAAACCCTATAACCTAATAAACCTAAACCCTGGGCTGAACTTTATGTCGTGAACATCATCAACCAGCTGCCTAGATATGGTGGAGGAGGCGAAGAGGCTAAATCATAGTGGTGGTCAAGTAGGTGGTTATGTAGGGAGGAATGAGGTTATAGTGTGGTGGTGGAGGGAGAATCAGATATGATGGTGGATCCCACCACCGAGAGGCCATAATAGTTCGTGGAACCTGGAGAATTGAAAATGGTCATCCGACCGCTACTTATAGAACTATCTTTAGGTAGACAGTTCTTATCAAGATTTTTATTTTCTCTGTGCTCATTTTATCTATGTTCTTGCTTATGTCTTAGAAAACATGGTGGGTTACTTGGTTAATGAAATTGAAAAGAAGAAATGTTTAATCTAATTTTATTCTCAATTAAAAAAATCCAAAAACCCTAAACCCTAAACTAGAATGTGAAACCTAAACCAAAAACCTATACTCTAAACCCTAAACCCTAAACCCTAAAAACCATAAACCCTAAACCATAAAAACCCTAAACCCTTAAACCCTAAAACCTAAAAACTAAACCCTAAACCCTAAAACCCTAAACCCTAAACCCTCAACCTAAACCCTAAAATCTAAACCTTAAACCCTAAACTCTATGCCCTAAACCTTAAACCCTAAACCCTAAACCCCCTAAAACTTTAAACCCTAAACCCTACAACCCTACAACCCTACAACCCAAAACCCTAAATGCTAAATCATAAACCCTAAACCCTACACGCTAAACAACAAACCCTAAACCCTAAACCCTAAACCTTAACTTTAAATCTTAAACCCCAAAACCCTAAACCCAAAACCATAAACCCTAAACCCTAAAAACCTAAAAACCTAAACCTAAACTAAATAAATCTTTAAAATAAAATAAATAAATAAACTTAAACCTAAATAAAATAAAAATAACATAAACAAAAACCTAAACCTAAACCTAAAAATAATATAAATAAAATAATAAATAAACTAAAATAAAATAAATAAAAACCTAAACTAAACTTAAAAATTAAAATAAACCTAATAATAAAAAACTTAAATAAAATAAAAGCTAAATATAAAAAAACCAAAAATAAATTACAATAAAAAAATAAAAAATAAAAATCGTAAACCGTAAACCCTAAACCCTAAACCCTAAACCATAAACCTTAAATCCTAAACACTAAATCTTAAACTCTAAGTCCTAAACCCTGAACCTACAACCCTAAAAACTAAACCCTAAACCCTAAAAAACCCTAAACCTTAAGCCCTAAACCATAAAACCTTAAACCCTAAATCCTAAAATAACCCTAAACTAAAATAAAATAAATAAAAACCTAAACTAATTTAAAAATAAAAACCCTAAATATTATAAAAACTAAACCTAAAATAAAAATTAAATAAACCTAAAGTAAAATAAAATAAAAACTTAAACCTAATAAATAAACCCAAAAATAAATAAAAAGTAAAACCTAAACCTTAAACTAAATAAAACCTAAACCTAAAAAAAAATAAAATAAACCTAAACCTAAATAAAAATAAACTATACTAAAATAAATAAAACTAAACCTAAACTAAATAAAATAAAATAAATAAAAAATAAACTTATACCTAAACTTAAAAATAAAACCTAAAAATAAGCCTAAGATAAAAACTTGAAACCTAAACCTAAAAAAATAAAATAAAACCTAAACCTAAACTTAAAAATAAATAAATAAAACCAAAACAATAACAACAACAACAACAACAACAAGCCTTAATCCTACTAGGTGGGGTCGGCTACATGAATCCTTCATCTCCATTGTGTCCTATTATGTGTCAAATTCTCATTTAATTCAAGTTTATTAAGATCATTTTTTATACATCTTAACCAAGTCTTTTTAGGTCTACCTCTACCTTTCTTAACATAAGGAAAATCTAATGCATCTACTCTGCTAATCGGGTCATCGGACGACCGACGCTTTATGTGGCCAAACCATCTAAGGACTCAATCTTATCTACCACAGAGCTACTCCAACTTTATCCCAAATATACTCATTTTGCATTCTATCTCTAAGAGTAAACCCACTCATCCACTGGCATCCTCATCTGTAACACTTAACTTAGTCTTATGCTTCTCTTTATTGGCCAACATTACCATAAGTCATTGCAGTCTTACCACCATCTTATAAAATTTTCCCTTAAGTTTAAGTGGAACTTTTCTATCACATAATAGGATGCATTCCTCCACTTCAACCATCCAACTTGAATTCTACTAATAACATCTCCATCTATTTCACCATCATTTTGAACAATAGAGCCTAAATATCTGAATCTCTCACTCTTATTAATGACTTGATCACCTAAAGTCACAACACTACCACTAAAACTTCTACAACTAAAATTACACTCCATATATTATGTTTTAGATCTACTTAAATGAAAACCTTTAGACTCTAAAGTTGACCTCCATAATTCAAGTTTCGTTGGACTCCTCTAGTCTTATCAACAAGAAGAATTTCATCACAAAAGCATACACAAGGTATCTTCTTGTAAATGCCTCGTAAGAACATCCATAACTAAAGCAAAAAAAGATAAGGGCTTAATGTTGATCCTTGATGTAATCCAATTGAAAGAGGAAAATATTTTGTCAATCCTCCTTGTGTTTGGACACAAGTACCTCTAGTATACATATCCTTAATGACTTGAATATAACCAATATTAACTCATTTATGTTCTAGAACTCTCCAAAGAACATCTCTTGAGACTTTATCATAAGCTTTCTAAATCAATAAATATCATATGTAGATCCTTCTTACTTTCTCTATGCTTCTCCATCAAACCTCTTAACAAATGTATAGCATCCATAGTAGATCTACGGCATGAAACCAAACTGACAGAGAACTTGTATCACATCGTAACCTATGCTCAATTACTCTACCATAATTTTAATGTATGGCACATTAACCTAATTCCTCTATAATTTGCACACTCTTGTGCATCACCTTTATTCTTTAATATAGGAACCAACAAACTCTTTTCTCCACTCATCGCATCTTTTAGTCTTTAAAATAACATTAAAAGATTTGTAAGCCAAGAAATTCCTTGATCTCCTAAACATTTCCACACATCTATTGGAATATTATCCGGTCCTACTTCTTTTCCACATTTCAGTTTCTTTAAAGCTTCACTAACATCAGATTTACTAATACGACGATAAAAATGATATTCTCTATTTTTGTTTAGGTTATTAAGGTTGCTAAAATCAACATACTTTCAAATTCTTCATTGAAAAGTTTATCAAAATACCTCATCCACCTATTTTCAATATCTTTTTCTAAAAAAAGCACTTTATTATTTTCATCCTTAATACCCCTCACTTGAGCTATGTCTTTACTTCTATCTCTTTGGTTGGCTAACTTATACATACATCTTTCACCTTCTTTGGTATCTAATCTATTGTATAAATCACTAAAGGTAAATATTTTGCATCATATATTGCTTTCTTAGAATCTCTGTGCCACTTTATATCTTTCCCAATTCTCGAGTTTTACATCTAAACTAAGTTTTATAATAATGCTTCTTATTTCTTATCTTTTCTTGCACACTCTGACTCCACCACCAACTATTCTTATTAAAAGAAGCATTTCTTTTTGATTCTCCAAGCACATGTTTAGCAACTTGCTTAATTTCACATGATATTTTTTCCCACATAACGTTAGCTTCCTTATGAACAACCCAAATTCAAATTTCTTATAGCTTGCTCTTAAAAATATTTTTATTTGTGTTCTTTAAGTGTCCCATCTAATCCTACGACAATAATTTAGTTTATTTTTTCTCTTACAACCTTTCATCTTAAAATCTAAAACTAATATGATGTTGGGTACTTAAATTTCACTTGGAATGACCTTGCAATCTTTACAATCTAAATGATCTATTTTTCTTATCAAAAATAATCTGGTTTTACTAGATCAATTTTTATAAGTAATAATATGTTCATCTCTTTTCTTAAATAAAGTGTTAGCTTCCCCACTACATCATAATTAACATGGAGAGGTTTAGACTTGCCAAGATTCACATGGATTCAGGTGCTTTGGTGAACATTATGAGTCGAAAGACCCTTGCCTTTTGGAAGATTGACATCTCTCCACACTCTAAGGAGATAGGATGATGTTGAGAGGATTCAATGATCAAGGTGAGTGGGCTTTAGGTTCTATAGTGTTACCTTTAGAGATAGGTGATTGGAAGACTGAAGCCAAGTTTTACATCATTGATTCAAATACTTCATTCATTACTTTTCTTGGTAGGCCTTGGATACATCAGAATAAGATCATTCCATCTTCCCTTCATTAGTGCATCAAGTTTAGAAAAGATGGAATTGAAACCATATCAATGGGGATGAAAAATCATTTTTAGTTAAAGAGGTTGGGATTTATGAGGATGTGACCTACTATCTTCCTTAAAACACCCATTCTCATGAACTTGGACAAATTCAAATGCAGAACCAAAAGAAAAAGAAAATGAAACAAAATAAAAGATAAAAGAAAATGAAAAGAGAAATAAAATTCTAAGTGAACAAGAAAGGGGAATTGAAGAAGAAATTGATTAGCATATCACCCATAGTTCATTCCTTCATATGGACATGTGGGTAGGATGGCTCAACCTCCACCAAGTAGAGGTAGAGGCAGAGGCAGAAATAGAGGTAGTTCCAGAGGTGGGAGACCCCCTAGTTGGCCTTCAGCCAATAGAGGTTGTGTTCCAGTTCATAGGAGTACCCTACTATTCACATAGACTTAGAATCTAGCTCAAAGGATGAGTCTAATGTGATTAGTATACCAGCCAACCCCTCTCAGCGGGTTCCATTGGAGGTGACATTTGATCCAACTAAAGAGAAAGACCGGCCTCCAAGCAAAGTTAAGTATTCGAATCTAGTTTATGTGAAACTGTTAGGCAGCAGTTGGGAACCTTAGCTCTTACCTCACTTACATCTCAAAAAGTTGAAGGTTTAGTAGTTAAGGAAGTCCCTAAGTCTTCCGTGACATGAAGTAAGAAGTTTTTTTGGGATCATCCTCCTCAATCCTTGAAGTTGATGCAGAGCTTGAGGAAGATACTTTTAAAGAGTTAATGGAATTACCTTTTGACTTTTACTCACCATGTGTTCAAAATCTTATAGAAAGGTTTAGTTCCTCACACATGGTCTAAGCACATATTAGAAAACTTTGAAAAGCTATGGAACAATATAGGTAGGGAAGCACAATCAAGAGTAGGACTAGGATTTGGTACAATGGGTCCAATCGATGATGAAGATTATTGCCGAGTTATTACCAACCATTTAGAGTTGGATAGGTTCTTCTCACACATCCCCAACTCTTATGAGAATGTGTGTTTATAAACTTCAGATGATCCAGATATCTCCAAGTAAAAGAGGCACCGCCAGAATTTGAAGAGGAGATTCATTCAACAATTGATAAGCTTAAATAAATCAACCACGAGATAGAAGAAAATCCTCGCTCGACATACATTAGTTCATTGCTGAATGAAGAAGAAACCAATGACTTAGTTAGGCTATTGACTGAGTTTAAAGACTGCTTCACATGAAGTTATAAAGAAATACCTAGATTATCTCTTGACATAGTAGTTCACAAGCTAGCAATAGAACCAATTTTACCCCTATTAAGCAAGCTCTTAGATGCATGTGATTTGAAATTGAACAACAGGTTATTACTAAAGTCAATAAACTAATCGATGCTAATTTCATCAGGGAAGAAAAATATCCTACCTAGTTAGCCAGTGTCATCCCAGTTAAAAAAAAGAATGACCAAATTCACATTTGTGTCAATTTTAGAGACTTGAACAAGGCATGTCCTAAGGATGAGTTTCCTCTTCCTATACCAGAATTAATGGTGGACATCACCTCATCTCATGCAGTATTCTCTTTCATGGATGGATCATCTGGCTATAACTAATCAAGATGTCTCTTGAAGATGAATGAAACACTACTTTTCAAACCCTGATAAGAATATTTTGTTATAGGGTCATGCCTTTCGACCTTAAAAATACTTGTGCTGCATACCAACGGCCATGACTCAGATCTTCAATGAACTCATTTATCATCAGCTTGGGTGCTATGTTGATAATTTAGTAGTCAAAAGCTTAGAAAAGGAAAACCACCTCTTTCACTTGAGAGTAGTTTTCGAATGGTTAAGATCATATAACCTCAAGATGAATCTCCTGAAGTGTACATTCAGAGTCTCTTCAAGGAAATTCCTTAGGTTTGTTATTTGACACAGGGAATAGAAATAGATCCTGAAAGGATTAAAGCTATCTTATGAAATGCCAACTCCTAAGAGTTTAACTCAACTCAAATCCTTTCAAGGATGGCTGGCATATCTAAGATTATTTATCTCAAACCTATCGGTGAGATGCAAAGCATTCTCAGCACTTGTCAAAAAGGATGCTAAGTTCTAGTGGGATGATAAGTGCCAGCATGCCTTCGAAGACATCAAAGAGTACTTGGTGAAGCCGCCAGTTCTAGCAGCCCCTATCCCGGGCAGACCACTGATCCTTTACACTACTACGTTGGATGACTCTCTCGGTGCTTGGTTGGGTCAAGCCAATGATGACCGAAAGGAAAGTGCTCTCTATTATTTGAACCGTCATCTGATTCTTGTTGAAGAAAACTATCCACCTATTGAGAAACATTACCTAGCTTTGATCTTTGCATCTTATAAGCTATGATATTATATGGTTTCTCATAAGGTGAACTTGATCTCCCGAGCAAATCCACTATGGTATCTCATGACACGGCCAACATTATCTAGATGTTTGGCTCGATGATCCCTAATTCTCTCATAGTTTGATATCACATTTGTACCCCTCATTATGGTAAAAGGGTAAACGCTAGTGGATTTCTTAACAGCATACCCACTTCCTGTTGATTCTTCGCTTAGTGATGATCTCCCTGATGAACAAATCCATAACTTAAGGGAGGCTAGCAACCATTGATGGGAGATGTATTTTAATGGTGCTGCTTTATTTCTTGAAGGTGAAGCACCATGATCTATTCTCCCAAGAAAGGCAGGGTAGAATAGTTCTTCTAACTCTAAACTACAATGTGATGAGATTCTCATACTATCTTTCCAACCCCTGCACCAACAATGAAGTTGAGCATGAGGCTTTGATTATTGGTCTAGAGTTAGCCATCACTATCAGTGTCAAGAGCATCAACATCTTTGGGGATTCTCAATTGGTCATCAAATAGATTGCTAGGCCCTACCAGGTTCTCAATCCCAAGCTTCATCATTACTATGAGTATACCATGAAGATGTTGGCCCAGATTCCTAAAGTCACCATCTACAAGGTTCCCAGAGCAAAGAACATAGTAGCAAATGCCTTGGCCAAACTTGCCAAAGAGTTGGCATGTCCAAAAAATGAGTCCATTTCAATAAGGGTCCAAAATAGTCAAGTCCTATCCCTTATTGATTTTAAACTCATCGAGACTTTCTCTTGAAGGGAAGGTTGCCATTCCAAAATGGACAAGGATCTAGATTGGAGGCAACCATTCATAGATTATTTGAACACCGGCAAAACTACCACAAGAGAAATCACAAGCCCATCAAGTGAAATAAAGAGCTCTCTCATATGCTCTTGTTGATGGCACCCTTTACCGCCGGTCCTTTGACCAAATGTGGTTACACTATTTAGATAAACATGAAGCCCATGGAATTGTAACTGAGGTACACTCAGGTCTATACAGAGCTCATCAATATAGTCTAAAGATGAAGATCAAGATCAAAAGACTAGGATACTACTAGCCTTTGATGATCATAGATTGCATGGATGTAGCTAGGAGATGCCATTAGTGTCAAGTACATGGTGTGGTCCTCCACCAACCACCCAATATTCTACATCCTACATTGGCTTCATGGCCATTTGAGTGTTGGGGTACCGACATTGTAGGTCCGATCGATCCTCCTTCTTCTAGGCATCGATTCATCTTAGCTGCCACCGACTACTTTTCCAAGTTGGCAAAAGCCATCCCACTCAGAGAGGTCACAGCTCATCACGTGCTCTAATTTTTCAAAAATCATATTATATATAGGTTCGGGGTGCCTTGATGAATTATATTTGATAATGGTACAGCATTCAAATGCATGAAGATCAACAGCTTTGCTAGAAGACACGACATAGATTGGAGATACTCCACTATCTATTACCCTAGGGAAAATGGCTTACCAGAAGCATTCAACAAAACTATCATCCAGATACTGAAGAAGACTCTTGATGACAAAAAATGACAGTGGAATGATCAGTTGGTTGAAGCTTTATGGGCCTACCGCACCATATACCAAACTCCAACCCAGTCTACCCCATTTTCTTTAATGTATGGGTCTGAAGCCATTCTTCCTTTAGAAGTTCAACTCCCGTCACTAAGGATAGCATTGGGTAACAAGATAACAATAGAGCAGAAAGCAAACTTTTGATTAGAAGAGCTCGATGGTTTGGAGAAAGTTACCTACGGGCGTGCTAGAACCTCGAGTTGTACAAGGCCAAAATGATTCAAGCTCACAACAAGCTGGTCCACCCTTGGTCTTTTCGAGTAGGAGAATTTGTGTTAGTCCTAAGGACACCCATTATTTCCCTTCAAAGATGGGAGGCAAGTTTGAACCCACTTGGGAAGGCCCCTATGTCATAGAGAAGGCCTACCAAGGAGGATTTTATGCTTATTGACTATAAAGGGGAACACCCGATGCTTCCAATTAATGGGCTCTATCTAAAGAAATATTACCCATGAAACAAATCATGTTTGAAAATAATCATTAATAAAAGAATAAAATTTGATTCCATTCATCAAATCTTCTTCTTTTGAATCATTATTTGCTTATCTTGTGAATCTTCCATGACGTGTTTAGGGTAGGTGTAAGAGTCCCCTAGTGGTATCCTATCCCTCTTTCATAATATAACCACAATATCCCAATGCTTTTAGAATAAGTGTAAGAGAATTTGAGAGGCATCCTATTTTGATTAGCATAACTACGATAGGTGTAAAAAAACCCAAGTGACATCCTTTCTTAGCGGGAATCCTATTTTCCATCTATGGTGCCACTTCATCAAATCCCTAGTGTGTTTAAGGTTGTAAGAGTCCCCCCAGAGGTGTCTTATTCCTTTTAACACATGCACAACAATAAACACTAATCTTATATCTCAAGCTACTTTGATGTGAGAGCAAGCCCCCTGTGGCACTCACTCATTAGCTACTATAGGTCGTCTACATACTGTTAGTATGTCACATGGTCATTTATTTGAGGATGTGAGTCCCATGCTTTCTTCCTAACTTGATCATTGCAAAATAGCACCTTGTTAGTATGGTAGGCTTCACCCATAGTAAGACCTCATGTTGACTTTGCTTAAGAAGATGTGAGTCCCCTGCTTTCTTCTTGAACTAGCCATCATGCTCTAACTAGGTCAAGTATTTTTGAGGTTTAGGATAAGTCCCCAGAGGGTCCTTTTTTCTTTACTGCTTTTGAGCTAATCTAAGTCCCCAAGTGACATTCACTCAATGCCTTAGGTGAGGACATTGAGTCAAGATAGACTATCCCAGCAATCGCCCACCATGGGAGGATGTGAGTCCCAAGCTTTCTTCTGGTGCAAATGCACCTTAGGTTGGTTGATGTTAACTATGCTGACAGTGACTCACCCGGTGAATATACCACTCTTGGTAGATATGAGTGCCCGTGCTTTCTCCTCGAGTTAGAAACTGAATACCTATCGATATATGACTAGCCATGTCATTTTCTCCAGGGCATTATATTAAGCCCTTACTGGCCCAATCCCCTATGGGTACTCTATTTGGATCAAGTCCTTTGTGACTCTATTTAGACACTACCCGGGTTACTTCTGGATTGGATAGTTCTCCTTTTCTAGTAACCACCCCCGTGGTTGGAGAATCTATTCAGGGGATGCACAGATTCTCCCTTGGTTCAAGAATGAGATGGTCAGCCGATATAAGCTCATTCTATGATCCCTCACAAATTAACACACCCATGATAGAACAAAAAACAAAACAACAAAATAAACAAAATTAATTCTTATGGATTTGGAATTCAAGCCCCAAAGGGCCCTTTTCCCAAGTAGTATCCTATCTTTAAGGAAGTGAGGAACTCCCTATAGGAATTTCGACTGTTGAGATAAATTTTGAGTCACCAGTCACCCTTAGTCGTTCAATCTTTTTCCACAAGTGTTACCCGAAATCCTTGAAAAAGATGTAAGATTATGATGCATTATTTAGCATGATTGTGAAATTGATAAGTGCCTAGGTTTGATTTGTTGGCCAAAGCAACCGATCACCCTAGTGGTCTTTTCTAGTGGAAAATGTGAGTCCACAAGCTTTCTTCCTCCCAATTGATCATTGCAAATTGAATGGCACTCCTTTGGTTGGATAGTTCTCCCATCGACCGGAAAGCTACTCCCTTTATTTGAATGAGATAGGTTTAGCTATAAGCTCCTTCTCAGTGACCCATAGACCAACCAAATCCACAAATCTAAAAAATGAAATTAATATTTGACTATCGTTGAGCTGATTTAAGTCCCCCAATGGCATTCACTCAATAGTCATCCCTAGGAGGGGTTTGATTTGTTGCCCAATGCAACCAATCACCCTAGTGGTTCCTTGTTCTAGAAGATGTGTGTCCCCATGCTTTCTTCCTAACCTGGCCATTGTATACCGAAAGGAATTTCCCCTTTGTTGGATAGCCTTACCTCATGGTTGGTAGACTACTCCCTTTGAATTGGTAAATCTGAGTTAGGTCTAAGCTTCCATAGCACATACTCAATAGAGTTCATTGCAAACCTATGGGATCCATCATAATAAGAATGAACAAAACTAAAAAAATGAAATGAATCTTGACTATCTTGGATCTGATCTAAGTTCCCTAGTGGCATTCACTTAATAGTCAGCCCTAGGTTGGGTTCAATCTATTGCCTTACCAATAGATTACCCTAGCAACTGGTCTCTACTTTGGAGGATGTAAGTCTAGTATGCTTTCTTCTTAGTACATCTATTATATATAGAAAGGCATCCCTTTGGTTGGCTAGTCCTACTATGTGTTTAGTAGACTACCTCTTTGGATAGTAAATGTTAGGTCTTGACCTCCATGGCTACTCAGCGATCCATCGCAAACCAAGGTTCATCTCAAAACCTAAAAAAATTTAAAACAAATTCAACCCACTTCCCAGCAACAAATCTTTCTCCTCAGAGAATCAAATCAAACCTTTCATTCCCTTGTGGATGACTTGAAACTGCTTCTCTAGTGGAAGGTTCACACTCTATCCCTTAGTGGATTTTTTCCCTCTCTCTTATGTCTTGGGCATAAGTAGTGCCACATTGCACTATGCTCTGAATTATTTCTTTTCCATGGGTTAAGGATAGATTGCTTTTATTAGTTCTTGTGATCTTTCGATGTTTTTGATCATTTTGGTCAATATAATGTGTTCCTTGTCAGTCACACCACACTTATTGGAGACCCTTTGTTGACCTCATTTTTAAAATGAGCTCTCAACCCCTCTATCTTAGACATAAAATTCCACTTAGACTTTAAAAGTTCCTTCATCGTAAGACACATCTGGTGATTAGGTGGATACTCAAACCTATCCTTAGAGACTTAGAAGAGTTAGCCATAGGAATAGGTCATGCCTCAGGGGTGTTAGGAAAATTTCCTAACCATAGCTTAAACCATTCCTCACTTTCTTTCTTTCAATTAAAACTCTAAATAAATCTTAATTGATTTTCTCCAAATTCTAATCAACTCCTTATGATTGAAATTATTGCATGATCAAAATTCATTAAAATTTCTAAGTCCAAATTTTGCCTAAGTCCTTAATATTCCTGGATTAATAAAAAATCATGATCTAAATCAAATCAAATATTGAGATTTTCTCATAAACCATTTATATTCTCATTTATATTCACATATATAAACGAAATATAAATTCAAATCAATCAAACTAAACTCAAAATTCCAAATCAATTCATGAAATTTTTTTAAGTCCTTTAATTTTCCATTAATGGACTTAGCATAAACTTTGTTGAAATCAATTCAAACTCATGGGATTCTCTCAAAACTCATTTATATTCTCATTTATATTCACATATATATAAATGAAATATAAATATAAATCAATCAAATCAAAGGCAAAATTAAATTCCCAATTTAAAATTCTTAAAGTCATTAATTTTCCATTAATGAACTTAGCCTAAATCTTGATCCATATCAAAGTCATGGGATTTTCTCATAATTTATTTATATTCTCATTTATATTCACATATATAAATGAAATATAAATATAAATCAATCAAACCAAAAATTCAAATACTCTACTCCAAATTTTCTTAAGTCCTTTAAATCTTCTTAATGGACTCCCAAATCATGATTAAACCACTTCAAATCCTTGAAATTCTCTCATGATCCATTTATATTCTCATTTATATTCACATATATAAATGAAATATAAATTCAAACAATCAAAACCTATTCCAAAATCAAACTCAAATCAACTCAAAATCCAATCTAAGCCTTTGAAGTCAAAATCTTGAACTTAGCCAAATCAACTTCAAATCAAGCCAAACTCTTGATTTTCTCTAATGATTCAATCAACCCTACAATCATGAGCTCATATATAAATACAAACTTTAGTCACTCAATCAAAACCCAAGTCAAAAATCAAACCCAAAACCCTTCATATTCTTCATTTGAATATGAAATTGCCAAATGGATCAAAACCCATTTGACTTTAAACCACTTATAAACGGATTTATATATCAATCATGAGACCATATACAAGATCAACCAACTTCAAATCAAGCTTTGGCCAAGATATTTGACCCAAATAGGCTCACTTGACCCAAAGTGACTTAAAGTACCCTTATGAGCCAAATTTTGATCCTAACCAAATTGGATTGAACCAAACACATATATCCCTCTCATCATGATCAACAATCATCATGGGATGATCAATCAATCAAATTGAGTCAAACCAAGTCAAACCTAAGGGTTGACCAAGTTGACACTTAACCCAAAATGAAACAAAACAAAGCCAAATTCCACCATAGGCCAAATTGATTAAAACCATTGATCTAAATTTACTCATGACTTATGTTTGAACTTGACCAAGGCAACATTTTAGCCTAACCTAGCCCAATTGGCCACTTGATCCAAGTTGACCCATTTTGACCAAAGGGACAAAATGTGTCAAAACTTGATCTAAGCTAAATTGATCCAAACCAATGGGTCAAGTCCATTCCAAATCACTTGTGGGTCTTGACCAAAGCCTCAATTGGCCAACTTGACCTAGCTAATTGACCTAGACCCAACATGACCTAAAGGGGTCATGTTGAGCCAAATTTGAACATAACCAAAATTGACTGGAAACAAAGATACCAATTCACTCCATATGACTAACCAAACATAAACCTACCCTTGACCTACCTCAAATAGGTTAAATGGGTCAACTTGACCCATTTGACCTAAATGAAGTCATATGAGCCAAATTCAAAACTATACCAAATTGAATCAAACCAAAGTAACCAAAACATTTCAAATTGTCATATGAACTTGTCCCAACCCTTAGTTTGACCCAATTTGACCTATTGGTCAACTTGACCCAAGTTGACCCAATTTGACCTAAATGGGTCAACATGAACCAAACCCTATCAAATGAATTCCAAATCTTATGAAACTTGGCCAAACCTAGTTTCTCCACATACCCAACATACCCAAAGTGAAAAATAGCAAAATGACCATTCTACCCCAAGGTCATAAAACAATTTTTGGCTTAAACCATCGGTAATTTGGTCATACCCTTTTCACATCCAATTGAGGCTTTCCTAAAAGCTCAAGGGGACATAAGGGAGAGTGGTGCAACCAACCCAATGGTTTGGGTTAGCCCAATTGGTCCCTAGACCAAACCCGACCCTATGGGTCAAAATGCAATTCAAACTCCCACTCAAACTCAAATTAAAGCACATGAGAGGTTGGCAATCCACTCCTTGGCTCAAACTAACCATGTGCACACCATTAACTAATCAAACAACTCACTACCTATGATCAGTTGGATCAAAATGGCAAGAGCATTGCCGGCCAACTGATCCTTCAAGGGGGAGATATACTCCCCCTAATTCAATTCAATTCTCACTTCTTCTTTGTCGATTGAAGCTAAGGAACTCAAAGCAAGCATCAGAGAGTATTCTCAAGCTTCTTAGAGGGGATTTGAAAAAGAAATTTCTCAATTATCAGACTTTGAAAATAGGGAAGTCCATTGAAGAGCTAACTTCATCTTCACATAGTCTCCAACCAATTGCTCTTGCATACTTCATCAGGAGCTAAGTTGAGTGCACCCAAGCTTCCTTTAGAGTTCTTACAACAAGGAAGGATTGAATTTGATCAAAGCCGAGCTTAAGCTAATGAGGAGGTGACCCATAGGAAGATCCACTCAACCTCAAGTGCTCAAAACTTCAGCAAGGCTTCATCTCAACCAAATGAAGCTTCTCCAAGGGAATCGAGTGGATCACCTATGGTGAGGTATGGGATTTTTGGACCATTAAACTCAATGTGGTGTGGAGCTTTGTGAAAGAAATTTTCAGCCCATCAATTTTTGATCGTTGGATTTGTCGCTCATTAGCTTTAGATGGTGTGGGTTATCTTTGATTTGAATCCATGCTAGATCGAGCTTGGATCTTCCCCTTGATCATGGATAGTCTCTGTTGATCAAGGGGAAGAACTTGGGATATCTCAGTCATCAATCTACGCATTTTAGATGGACGGCTGAGATAATTTTTAATTTTGAGATATCTGTTATTCATTTTAAAACCATGGGCAGATCCCTGTCGTCCGATCTTTGATCAAATAGGATCAAATCATGCCAGCCACCATCTTGGATTTGACACTTAAGGAATCACTGATGCATGTAAAGTGGCCACGCCGCACGCATGAGCCGGGATTAGTTAAATGCATAATTAATTTCTAATTAACTAAAGGATCTTCTAAAATTAATAACTCCCTCTAGAAAATATAGCAAAATATGAATTAAAATTCTATGGATAGATAATTAAACTTAGAATATTTTAAAATTAATTTCAATTGGTTTTGAATTATTCTTTTCTCTGAATTTGGGTTTTATTGAAAATTTATTTTACTAATTACTGTTTAATTTAGCCTTTGATTAATCCAAAATTTCTTGGGCATGTTTTAGGAGATAACTTATACGTCCCCTAGTTTTCTTGGGATTTATTGAATGCTTGATTAGCAGAATCAACATGAATTTCCTAATTACCCTCCTTATGTAATTAAGGATAATTAAGGTGTAATTAGTGATTTTAACCCATGATTAGGGTTTATTAAGGTCAGATCCAATAAGTAGGAGGTTTATGGAATATGTTTGTGGCATTTCCCCTATGCTATTCCCTAAACCCACTTTTTTCTCTTTAATCTCCTCTTAATTAAGAATTAATTCATTAATTATCCCCTTAATTAATTTCTAATAATTCTAAAAAGTTCTAAAACTTAATTAATCTACTTTGGGTAGATGCTTAGGTGTTTAATAGCTTAAGTTCAATTAAGGAAATCAAAACCCAATTCACATGTGTGAAAGGGTGTTTAGAAATTACTTAAGCTAAACCTATTAGCTTAATTAACTTTTAATTGTAAGCCAAATTGCATTAGGCCTCTTTCTTATTAGGTGCATTGCAAATTTAAATTCCTTGTGAGTTTTATGTCATCTCATTGGCTCATAATTATTTGGTTAATTCTAAGGTGGTGTAGGTAAGGGTTAATTAAGTTACTTAATTCATACCTTAACCTAATCAATGCATAAAATGGATCTAATTATCTAAAAATTAAACAAAATATCAAACACATGTGGGAATGGGTTAGAACAGCAAACTCATCTCTCCTTTTCAAAATTAAATCAAACTTCAAAATAAAAAAAATCACTTTGAGTTCACTTTGATTTATTTTAAATTTTCTTATTCTATAAGAAAGTATTTAGAATTTAAGTGAAATGAACTTTTTTACATGCTTTCATTGCTTTTATCTTTTCGCAACATGTTAAATTTGTATGTCATGTGGTTTCATGCATTCATATTTTTCAAATTCAAATTTAAAATGAAATTGTTTACTTTATGTCAAGTTTGTATGTGTTGGCTAAAGTAGAAATATGAATGGCTATTATCACTACTAAATCCAAATTATTTTCAAAATACATAAATCAAATACCAAATATGAAAGTATGCTACTTATATTTTAATTATGAGTTTGCATGTGATAGATTATAAAGGCATGCTTATCATATGTTTCCTTTCTTTCTTATGTTGGTATAGTTTTGAATAGTAAGATGTAGGGTTCATTTAAAAGAACCCAACACTTACTTAATTCCATACCCTATTCTTCCCTATGCTATCACTTAAGAAGGGTTACCTATACTTGCATACATAAATTGCATAAATAAAATGAATCCATTAAACAACTTTTGCATTCTACTTTTCTATTTCATTCCTTTTATACATATGTTTGTATTTAAGGAAAGTGGTATATTAGTCTAGACAACCTGAGGTTGTGACTTTATGTAGCCCTAAGTAGGTCTTGTACCTTGCACCTTTGGTTAACAATGGAGCTGTACTCACTTATGCCTTTCTTACTTTCATGTCTGTATGTGAAAATTTGGATAAGGAATTCTCTTTCTACTTAAGAAAAATCATGCATATCCAACTTCTAAATTTCCTTAAATGGATTAGTTAGCATGCATCATAAAGTGTGTTAAATACTCTCATTTGTATGTATAGATATGCTTAGGATCCATCCATATGCATATTATATCTGTTGGGAAAGAAATGAAGTAATGTGTGTTATGTAAATGTTGATTCATTTTATTTAATCTTAAAATGCCTTTTTTTAATAGATTTGTTTAGAGTTCTTCTAAACTTAGGATTAATTAAAATATTTAATAAAAAAATTCACCTAAACAAAACTAAAATGTGAATCTACTTTAAAAATTACTTAGGTTAGGGAAGGAAAGAGAAGTTTTCTTCTCTTTCACTCTCATCATAACTTAGTAATTTATTGTAGGATCCACTTAAACTAAATAAAAATATGAAATAAAATCAATCCAAAATAATAAAACAACTCAAATGAATCCCTTCTCCAAGTTGAACATGCTCTTCACACTTAGAAAATTTGAAACTAAATCCATAGCTAAGCATACCACACAAGCCTTCAAAGCACACATATTAGCCTACCACCACTATTTTAGGTTAGGTAGGCATGGTTTGATGTTTATTTTATTTTGTTTTATGATATATGTTTTAGACAAGATGTTAGGATGTATGCTCATAGAATGAATGGTAGGATGTTCTTAGTCTAACTATCCTTTTTTGCAGGGGTTTGTGCTTATTCTCTATCATAAAAAAAAATATAAATGCTTTTACTTGCTTTATACCCAAAAGCATAATCCATAGGTGGACTTAGTCACCCATGCGTGGGCTGATAAGTCCAATATACATGCTTGAGATTTGTGTGATTTGTTTTAGATAACCTATATTTTGTAGGTGTTAGTTAGATTTTCACTTTTCATTTTCATGTAAATTTGTGCAATTAGGGTTGTGGAATTATTATTATGGGGATTAGGATGAGCATTGGTCATAAGATCCTATCTTATGCACCATGTGAAGTCTTGGAGCATCTACCTTCCAACCATCCAAAATAAGGAGCCAAAGAAGAAAGAAGAAATAAAGCTTGAAAGACCCCTCATAATAATGAATTCCTTGCTTAATAGTAATTTAATTCATTTGTAATCCGAGTTGCATAAGGGTAGAGTTCGGCTACCCACATTTGATATTTTTGGGTTTATACGATGGTGCGTGACCACAATAGCCTTTTATTCTTTTGAGTAGCTTTATAAATTGGATGATGATTTATGTAGCTTTTGCATTAAGTGGCATGCTTTTCCTAGTTTCTTCCTTGCTTTATGATGACCTAGATGTGGATTAGACTCTTTAGGGTAAAATAAATCTTTTACCCAACTTAACAATTTAAATAAAAATTAAACAGCTCATAACCTCATCTAAAGCTTAAGTTTAAAATCAAGATAAAAGAATTAGCAACCCCTTAGCTGGTTGAGCATTTCTTTTCTAATATCATGCACAAATGCATCTTATTTCACTCTTGATTGGTGGGCTTCTACCTTTTCCAGAGAAACTTGGCTTGACCTTTGAGAGCCATGGTGGAAACTCACCTCCTCCCTTTTCGCTGATTTTGGCCAATAACCTTCTTTCTCATGCATTAATCATATGAATCCTATTAGCCAGTGTCAAGATAATTATCCAAAAATAAAAATAAAATGAAATTTGAATTGCATTAGATTTAGGTCATTTGAAGCATGCACTTTTCATGATCTAGTATCTTTATGGAGTGAGTTTAAGGACTTAGTCTCTTTCTAAATAAATAATAGCCTAGCTATCTTGCATAAGCATAAAGACTCACCTACATATATTTAAAATCATAGAAGAAGATAGTTGGCATCCACCCCCAGGTGGTTGTATGTCCAAGCTGTCAAGTGGTTTGTCCTCTCTTGTGGTGACAAACCAAATACCCATTTTTTGCGTTAGATTTAGGTTGTGCATTCGGTCCCCACCAAAGCTCCCTAGATTTAGGTTCTGAGGTTGCTTCTCTCTTTTGTGGGCCATAAGCTTAATTCCTCACCTCTTAGCATTTCATTAATCTTATGTTAAGGAATGATAAGTCCTAAATTTCTAATGAAAAATTTAACTCAAACAAACTAAATAAATTTCAAAAATGTAAAGCCCAACAGTAGGATAATTTGAGATGCTTGTTAGGTTTTATAACATCATGAGCATCTCCTACTTATCTTCCATTTTGACTTAGATAATAACCACCCCCCTCTTTGATTAGTCCCATTTGATCTTCAAAAATGAACCAATTGATTGATAGTCCTTTCCTATTGAAATCTTTGAAGACAACAATCATTTACCTTAATCGAGAGTTTTCCTAAGCAATCCCCATTTCTTAGGATGTAATTAACTATGGCAGCTTGCCCTTATAGGGAACTTAATGAACCCAATTTAAAATAACCCCTACTTTTTCATGAAAGTAGGGGAAGAATCTCTGGCAGACCCATCATCCTTAGGAGTCCTTATTGAGGTGATTAGGTACATTAAAGGGTAGTGACTTCTATCTTTCAAGATAGTACACTATTTCCTTGATGACGTACTTGATCACCTGAATAAGTACATCTACGAATCTGCATGGCATCTTTAAAAGATGAATTTCTATAGGCTTGCCTCTTTCATATTTCCCAACAGATTTGAAAGGTGACTCCCATATTAGAAAATTTTCACCACAGGAGTGACTTTGAATTTGATTTATATTTAGAACCCACATTCAACAAATTTATTTATGTTAAATGGGGTTCAAATGTTTTGGAGAGGCTCTTAATTGATCCTTCCATTAGCTCACAATTTGATTTTATGTTTTGGACCCTCATTTAACAAATTTGGGTATGCTAAATGGAGGGTTAATTGAATTGGTTTTCGATTTGATTTTGGAATCTTCACTTAGAAAATTTATGTATGCTAAATGAGATACAAGTGCATGTTTGAAAATAAATTTTGAATGCATTTTTATTGTTTGCCATGATGTGTGTCATGTGTTTGATTTGTTGAATTCGATTTGAAAATGGGATCCTTACCTAGACAATTTTGGTATTCTAAGTGATGCCCAATGTGTTTGATGTATTTTGATTTAATTTTAAAAAATGTGACACTTACTTAATAAACTTGGTATATTAAGTAGGCTCTTGTGTTTGATGAGTTTGTTTCAATTTGTTTTGAAAGAAGAGAACTTCTACTTAGCAAATGTGGTATGTTAAATAAAGTTCAATATGTTAAATAAAGTTCAAATTGTTTTCAATTTTAAAAGGATCCATTTGACAAATTTGGGTATGTCAAATGGTGTTCAAGTGTCTTTGATTTATTTATGATTTTAAAAAAGGAACTCTACTTAGCAAATATGGGTATGTTATGCAGAGTCAAATTTGATTTTGATTTTGAAAAAGGGAATTCTCATTTGACAAATTTGGGTATGTCAATTGGATTTCAAATGTGTTTTAATTTTTTGTGATTTTGGAAAAGGGGACTTTGAGTTAACAAATTTAGTTAAATGGAAATCAATTATATTTATCTTTTAATTTTCAAAGATGGGATATTTGTGTGTGATGTTTCTTTTAAAAGAGAATTCCAACTTAGCACATGTAGGATGCTAAATAAAATTTCAATTTTATGTCATGATCTTGTTTGAAAATAAAATCTTCATTCAACAAGCTTAGGTGTGTTGAATCGAGATTACTATTTTGAAATATGTGTTTTTTTCAAAAGGATTTTAAAATTATTTGATTTTAAATTTTTAAAAGAACCTCCATGTAACAATGATGGATATTGTTGCAATAGGTTTGGTTATCTTTAAATGTAGATATTTTGTCATGTGAATTTTAATTTGAGAAGTGTTATTTGAAATTATATATTTTTTTGCTAAGAGTTTATTTTCTTACATATGAAATGAACATTGCCTCACCAAGAGAATGGTAAAGAGGTTCTAAATTTTTAGCTAGCTCAACCTAAAGATGAAATAAGCTAAGTGCCAACGGAAAGAAAATATTCTTGGAATCATATAAAATACAATTCCACTATAGATGTTTGGAGACAATAATTGTTACTAGAGATGGAGAGAGGAACCCTCCCCAGTGGAGTCGCTAGAAAAATTTGTGGTGTTTTTTTTTAGATGTGGGACACCACGCAGATCTTAGGTGGTACTTATTAAAATTATCAAGTATTACATTAAGCAAAGATGTAGTATCTCAAAAGATAGAAATCATCACCCTATAATGGACATAATCACCTAATAAGGACTCCAAAGGCATGATGGGTCTTTGAATGTACCAAAGATCTTTCCCCTACTTTACATGGAAAAGTAAAGTAGGGTTCATATTAAGCCGGGTTCATTAAGTTCCCTATGGAGGCTAGCCTCCATTATTAATTACATCCTAAGGGATGTGAATCCCTTATGAATACTCTCGATTAAAGTATCAATTAAAGTCTTCAATGATTTCAAGGCTAGATTATCAAAGGATTAGTTGTATTGAAAATCAAGTGGGAAAACCCAAGGAGAAGACTTATTATCGAAGACAAAGAAAATGAGTAGGGAATGCTCTTTATACTAGGAAACCTAGTGAGCCTTTGAACCTATCCTATAATTTGGCTTTATAATTTTGAAATTAAAGAAAAGATCAATAGTGTTAAAGTTGACATTTAATTAGAAAGCTAGGACTTGTAATCCAACAACACATGATTGTCGAGATGCCTTAGAGGTGAGAATTTATGCTTGTAGCTTAAAAGAAACAACCACCTTAGATCTTAAATCTATGGAGTTTTAGAATAAGCCAAAGTGTGGCCTAAATCTAATAGAAAAATGGATATATGGTTTAACTCCATAAGAGAGGATAAACTGCCCGACTGCTGGACATACAATCGCTTAGAGTGGCAGCCAGCTAACACCTTATGTGCTTTAAATCCATGAAGATTGGTCATATGATTTATAAGATTAGTTAGGCTATTATTTAATTATAAAGAAACTAAAGTTCTTAAACCCACTCCCGAAGAGACTAGAGCATGAGTGGTATGAGCATATGACTTAGTCTAGTGCAAAATCTTTTCAAATTTTATTTATTTTGACACTTCATTTTGACATAAGGTTTTGGTTTTTGATGCCTACATGCATGATGAAATAAGGTTGTTGGATAAATCAGTAAGAAAGGGGTGTTTTCCAACACAAGGGATGCCCTCACAAGTCAAGAATTCCACTATCGTGCAAGGATGGAAATCCTCTTTTTTTCAAGAGCGAAACAATATGATGTGCATGTTGTTCGCCATTCAACATTAAGGGTTGCTAAATCTTTTAATTATCTTGATTTATGTCCTAGGCTTTATGTGAGGTTATGAAATGCTTAAAACTTTAGTTATGAGTTGTAGTTGGGTAGAAAGGTTAATTTTTTTTCTAAGAGCCTAATCACATTGGCCACACATTCAAACATCAAACATATAAGGAAACTAAGAAAAGCAAGCCATCCTAATTGTGTACTTTAAACACAACATCAAACCACTTTTATAGCTAATGTAAAAGAAAGTGCCAGGTAGCAGCCGCATACAACATGAAAAGAAAAATGGGTAGCCGAGCTCTACCCTTATAAAATGTGATACATAAAAGAATAATTTGCAATTTACAAATGATAAATGATATGGGGGGGTCTTCAAGTCTTCATGTCTTCATGTATCTTCCTCCTTTGATTTGGTTTGCTCCACTTCAAAGGCATCACATGGCCTCCTAGGACAAAGCCTTCTAGCCAATGCTCATCCTTATACCCTCATAGCACTAATCCTAATTCTTAATTTAAAATTACATTAAAATGTGAAAAAGTAAATCTAACTACACCTACAAGATATGTGTTAGCTAAACACACATACAACCCAAGCAATTATATTTATAATTTGGACTTAGCACCCCGCACATGGGTAACAAAGCCCACCTATCTTAACTTGGATTATGCTTAGAGGCATAAGCAACCTATAAAGAGAGCATTGATATTTATTTTTAAGCATCCCCTTAAACATAATCTCCTATAGAAAACATGATTAGGCTAATCACGGCCTACCATCCAATCTACAAAACATGCACCCTAACATCTAGTCTAAAATAATACATCACAAAATAAAACATACATCACACCATGCACCATCCTAACATAAGGCTAGAAGTGGTGACTTAATCTAATGTGTGTGTATTAGGGCATGTGTGGTATATCCTAACTAGGCTTTAGAGTTAAGATTTTCTAAGTGTAGAAAGATTCAACTTAAAGGGTGGTTTCACTTCAAGTGCTTTAATTGATTTGCAAGTTTTAATTTATGTTTTCTTTTGTTTCATATGACCTACACCTAGCAACTAAGTGTTGTAAAGAGAAGAAAAGAGGTTACCTCTTTCATCCCTACCTTAAACCACTTTCTAAAGCATGTTATTTTTATTTAGTTCTCTTTTAGTGAATAGCTTATTACACATTTTAGATTAGTACTAAGTTTAGGTTCTCTTTAAATAATTCTATTCAATGTGAAAGGCTTCTCAAGATTAATCTAATCAAATACTATCACATGACACATGCTAAATCATTCATTTCTATCACATGTAACATGCATATCATTAAGGCTTAAGTATACCTATACATACAATATGTTTTAGCACACTTGAATGATGGATGTGAGTATGTACATTTGAAGCTTCATATTTCCCCTATGATTGAACTATTTTATCATATTAATTTAAGGCTCTATCTAAATTCTTATACAAAAAATACATAGGGATGAAATTAAACATGTACATGTCATCATTAACTAGAGAAGTGAGGTAATCAAATGACCTCCTTGGGGCTAGCTAAAGCCTCGTATTCTACTATCCAGACTATATACCATTACATTCAATCCATATGTAAATTTACATGCATGAACATAAGAAAGAGAGCTCCAAATCACATAATCAATTAATTCAAATCACTAGAACAATTGCAAATGCATGTTTTTTTATTAAAAAGGAAGGATTACCAATCTCTAATTAAATACACAGATGTATGTATAAAAGACATAAGCAAGTATGTGCCTTTGTTAAACCAGGGAAGTGAGGTAGTCAAATGACCTCCTTAGGGCTAGCTAAAGCCTCATATTCCCAGGATGTCCAAACTATATACTACTTTTCTTAGATAGATACACATGTATTCATAATTTGGAGAATGAAAATCATGCAAAAAAATGATATTTAATTTGATTGAATCATTTATGTATATGAATTAAAGCCTCATCCAAATTCTAGAATTGAAATACAAGAATGAAAGTAAATGGAGTATATGCTTGTTAAACTAGGGAAGTGAGGTAATCAAATGACTTCCTTGGGGCTAACTAAAGCTTCATATTCTGGATGTCCAGACTATATACCCATTAACATTCTCACTTATATAAATCAAAAAATGAATAAAAGGAAAGGAGCTTCATATACATTTAAGCTATAATCACATACATCTCCTATGTATTTATAACTAGCATTCATAGCATATGTAACCATTCATTTCTAAGCTTTGGAAAATACATTTGGATTTAATAGTGATAATAGCCATACATATTTTAAAATAAATCAACACATGCAAGCTTGACATAAAGGAAAACCATTTGATTTAATTAATTTTGAAAAGATGAATGTATGATTTTAAATGACATACAACATTTAACATGATTAGAAAGGAATTAATAATCATAAACATGTGATTTCAATCAATTAAATTAATTCCTAAGGATAATCAAATCATGTTAAGACAACCAATTTAAGCATTAATTAACCCTTGCTAAAGAAAATTTCTAAAATTGAGCAAAATCATCATAAACAAAAAAAGAACCTAAGGCGACTATGGTTGTTGAAAATTACCTCACCGAGGATGATTTTTGGTGGTGATGATCTGAGCTCGAGGACAAAAGAAGCTTTGAATGGGTTCGCTCTTACTTCACTTAGGAATAATGTATCCACCAATGGTCACCGCTTCCTTGTCTAAATCCACTTGATTTTGATAGATTTTGCTCAAAACTAAGTGGGAATGGTTGCTTGTTGGTTTGGGAGCTTTTGAAGACTGAATTGAGTGTGTGAGATAGAGTTTTTGCCTCTTTATTTCTTGTCCGCTTTTAATGTCCAAAAATGAGCTCATTCATGGTGATTATTGGCTCCAAGTGGGTGTCCTTGCTTGAGGTGGTTGGGATTCTCCTGTGGCTTTAATTTGGTTGTCCAAGGCATGGGATGTGGCTACTGAAGGACAAGTGGTGTCCTAGCAAAGGGAAGTGGAGGTCCTTCATGCCAAGTCTTCCAATGGGGCGGAGGTGATTTCCTCCCATGAGTCATGGCACCCAACCACCTCTTGGATCAGGATGTGTTCTTGGAGCCTAAGTGGACCTATGGATGAGTGCTAAGTGGCCAAGGAAGAGAAATGACTATTTACATAGGTGTTTTATCTTATGTGATACCCCTAGCCCAAGGGTAGAGTGGTCATTTAGCATTGAATTTGATTTAGGCTGATTTGAAATGAGTCAAAAGTGAGTTGGACCAAATTTCATGTCATTTGGAGTTTATTTGGTTAGGTTTGGCTCAATTTTACCCATTTGGGTCAAATTGGATCAAAATGGGTTAGGTTGACCGATGGGTCAAATTGGGTCAAACCAAGGGTTAGGTCAAGTTCATATTACTATTTGGAGAGCATTTTAACCATTGGTTTGATTTAATTTGGATTTAATTTGGGTCAATTGACATAAATGGTCAAATTAGATCAAACTAAATTAAATCCAAATTAAATCCAAGTTGACCCAAATTGACATAAACGATCAACTTGGGTCAAGAAGGCTATTTGGGGTAGGTTTTGCTCAATTGAAGGTCAAGTCATATAGGCTAAAGGGTTGACTTGGTCAATGGGATAGGTTGACTTGGTTTGACATAAAATTTATCAATTGATCATCCTAGGGTGATCAACAATCATGACATAAAGTTTGGATTAGCTTAATTCACTTTGATTTGGATTGAATTGGATTTTGGTTCATGTAGGTCAAATTGGCCACTTTAAATCAAGTGAACCAATTGGATTTAGTTGGCTTGATTTTGGATTGAGTTTGATTTAGTTGAGTTTATATATGAATTTTATATTGATATATAAATTCAATTGCAATTGGTTTTGATTCAAATGAGTTTTGGTTCATTTGAATATTTCAAGTCAAATGGGCTAGGTTGGGTTTGACTTGGGTTGATTTTGTTTGACTAGGTGATTGTAGGTTTCATTTATATTTGGATAGATGATTGAAGGAATGATTTTTTCAAAAGAAAATCTATTGATTTTGGCTTGATTTAGATGGGTTTTGGCCAAGTTCAAGGAAATGTCTTAAAAGGTTTAAATTGGGTTTTTGATTTGATTTTGGATTTTATTTTAGCTATTTGAATTTATATTTCATTTATATTTGAGAAGATAATCGAAGGTACAATTGATTTATAAAAAAATCAATTGAGTTTGGATTGAATTGGATGGAAATTTGGCTAAGTTCTTGAAGGTTGATTAAAGGGCTAGGAAGGTTTTCAAGTTTGGATTTGATGGATTTCAATCATTTGGAATTGAGTTTGGACTTGGATTTGAAATTGAGTTTGAGGTGTGGTTGGAAATTTGGATTTGAATTGAATTTAAGAATGTGTACATGGATTGGGTTTAGCTAGGGTAGGTGATTTTCCTAAGTCCCTAAAAGCATGGCCTATGATTAACACTTCAAAGTCTCTACACTTAGGTCAAGTGTTCACCTAATCTGTAGGAGTGTCTCATGACTAAAGAAACCTTAGTGTCTAGAAGGTTCCTAGGTCTAAGAAGAGGAGGTTGAGAACTCACTCCAAAAGTGAGGTCAATAGTCTATTATTTGGTTGATGAAATCAAGAAGAAGAAATGTTGAATCTGAATTTGTTCTCTGTTAAAATAAAAAAATAAAAACCCTAAACCCTAAACCAAACTAAAATTTGAACCCTAAACCTATAAACCCTAAACCTAAACCCTAAAAAACCCTAAACCTAAACCCTAAACCCTAAACCCTAAAACCCTAAAACCTAAACTTAAAACCCTAAAACCTAAACCCTAAACCCTAAACCCTAAACCATAAACCCCAAACCCTAAACCCTAAACCTAAAATAAACTAAAAAATAAAAAAATAAACTAAACTAAAAATTAAAACCTAAACCTAAACCCACCCACAGCCTGAGCCCTCAACCTCATGCTCTGGCAATTCCCCTTTTCCCCTCTCATTTTTGGCTTTCTAGCCACTGCTTGATGGATGTTTGGCATGATTCTCACTGGATTCCTTCTGAATTGATAGCTCCTGGCCACTTTTTTATTTTACTTGGAGTGATATCATGGCTTGGCATCTTCCTCAATGATTCTATGGGAGAAATTGACAAATCCATTAGATCTAACTAGGGAATCAACTACCTTGGCTTCGATTGCTTCAAAATCATTTAAAAATGTCCTCACTGGTAAGGATAGTTGTTCAGGTGAGTCCCTGTAACTTGTTTTGACTTTTTTAGTATGTTAGGTTATGTGTTCGATCTAATTGTGGAAAAGCTTTAAGCCATTAGAATTCACTTTGGTCGAAAGTTTACTCTTCATAGATGAATTTAGAAAACATTCTTTTCTTTCATGGTCCAAAACTTTGGGTGCTTTTATGATTGGTTTAATTAATCCGCCACATTTTGATTCAATTAATGAATGATTTGGATTACTTGTGTGTTTTTGCTCATCATTCTTATTTTGTTTTCAATTGCCAAATGAGGTTGCTGAAATGGACTCCACTATTTGATATTAGAGAAGAATCCCCAATCATTTTAGTTTGGATTTCTCTCCCCAATATGCAAATTTATTTCATTAATCATCAATTCTTTTTTGCTGTGGGTGCTTTATTTGGTTGGCCATTGCAAATTGATCAGACAACGACTATGAAATCTCAACCTTGTGGGAATCCTTGTAGAATTAGACATTACCAAGAAACACCCCAAAGAAATTTGGTTGGGATCTAAAAATTATGGTTATATGCATAAAGTTGATTTTCAAAATTTCCTCTCTTTTCTCATTGTAAAATCCATGAGCATAATAATTCTGAATGTTTCATTCTGCATCCTCACCTAGAAAAGAAAATTCCTATTAAGGAAACTATTGCTCCTAACCCTAGGCCGACCACTGATAAATATCAAAAAGTTAATTAAAAAAAAGGATTCATTGAATGTTCCTAATAAGATTGTTTTACCTCTTATTTCTTCTATGCAATTGAAGGTTTCTAATGTGAAAAAATAATTTCTAAACTTTGATGATGATTCTTTTCTTTAAGTCGATCCCACATCCTTAATTTTTATTGATGAAAATGAAGCTTTAATTGAAAATATTAATGAGGATATCAATGTTATGCATCATTCGAATTCAATGGATAATATGAATTTGGATTCTCAAGCTTTAAAAATTAGACTATACTTTAGTTTAGAATGACTTAAATTCTCAAACATATTTGCTTTTGTCTAATAATCTGACTATTGAAGAAGAAGGGTTGGATGTTCACTGCCTTCTTAATAAATGTTTGCCCTTCGCTCTATACCCAAAACTCATTTAACTTTAATAAATTCTAATGGATTGGAAGAAGGAGAACTCACTTATATATAGGAGACTTCCCCTAAATCTCTAACTAATGTTGCTAAATCCTTCTCGGATGAAGATTCTATGGGAAAAGAAAATGGTTCGTGAATTTATAATCCTAAAAGAAAAATATAAAAAACATCCCTCCCAAATGGTACAATAACACTAGATCTACTGTGGCCTCCCTCTCCTCTCTTAATTAACCTTTTCTTAACACATTTTTTACTTTCTTATGTTTTATTTTGCTTGTTTGGAATGTTAGAGTTATTGATACTCTCTCTATTTGTAATCATATTAGAAACCTTTGTCGTATTCATAATATCTCTTTACTTATTATTTGGGAGCCTCTTATTCATGCAAACAAAATTAACCATATTGCTAGAATGATAGGTTTCAATAAATTTTCTCTAATAGTAATAAAATTCGTTTTTTGGAATAATTTTGTGGAGGTTTCTATTCTTGATGATTTTCAACAAGTTGTCAACGCTCAAATATCTTATGGTGACTATTGTGTTTTGGGCTCTTTGTCTATGCATCTTGTAATAAATATGGTAGAAATCTTCTTTGGGAAAGTTTGAGGAATTTTGCAACTTCTATCAATAAACCTTGGTTTGTTGGTGGGGATTTCAACACTATTTTATTCTCTTTGAATGAAGAGGTGGTTTCTCCTAATATTCATTCCATGGAAGAATTTTCCAAAATGATCCTTGTAATTTGATTGATATGGCTTTAAGGGTTCAAATTTTACTTGGCAAAACTCTAGACTTTAGCAAAGGTTGATTCTTTTAATACTCAATGGATTTCAATTGCCTATTACTTCACCAATCATTTAAGCGTAACCTTATCGAACATACACATTTTGGTTTCTTAAAAATAACTCTAATAGATTAAAAATTTTCTTTCCTTTAGATTTCAACATGTGGATTTATTATATTGATTTCTTTAATATTGTAATAATTAGAAAGCTCACATCGACAATTTGATTATGGGATGAATATATTTTGGTTTAAGCTTAAAAGACTTAAACAAAATCTTGTGGAACAAGCATTATTTTAAAAACCTTTTTTCTAATATGAAAGAAATGGAAAAATTGGTTTATGATCTTGAACTCTCTATTGTGTCTGGTCCTACTAAGATTAAGGACTTGACTAAGGTGAGAGATAAACTTATTAATTTTCAAAATATGGAAGAGACTTATTGCCACCAAAAACTTGCTAGCAAATATATTGTAAATGGTGACAGAAATACTAGATATTTCCATGCTTTAGTTAATTAAAAGAGATCTTTAAATAACATTAAAAAAATTAATGATGACAATGGAGAATGGATTATAGAGAATAATGATATTAAGGATTTGACCATTAATTACTTTAAAAATATGCTTAATAAGAGTTGCTCTTATGAAGCTATTTCTAAATCGCACTTGATTCCTTCTATTATAAACAAGAATGACAATTGCTTACTATTATTACAATGAAGAGTAAATTTTAAAGTTCTTAATAAAGATGAACATAGATTCTATTGTTGGTGGGGTCTCACTACCCAATTTTTTTCAAAAAATGCTTATTAAAAAATGATTTGGAGGTCTGATTGATTTTTTTAATAGTAATCCTTTTCCTAGATATTTTTCTGCCTATTATTCTCATACCTAAGAAATATAATCTAGACTATTGGAGATTTTAGAACTATTAGTCGCACCTTCTTCAATAAGCTTATTTTTAAAATTCTGACCAAGTGCTTAGTCCTTTACTTCATAGGATTATCTCTCAAGCCAAACCGATTTTGTTAGAGGTAGATCTATTTTGATAATATTCTTGCTCAAGAATTAATTCATTATTTACTTAAGACTAGAGGTGGAAACATTATATTCAAATTAGAAATTTCCAAACTTTGATAATATTTCTTGGGATTTCCTTATCCATATTCTGAATTTATTTGGGTTTTCTGATAAATTTACTTTTCATATTCAAAATTGTATTAATAATGCTTGGTTTCCTATTTTGCTTAATGGGGGAAGCCTTAGGCTTCTTTCCTTCTTCCTAGGGCCTAAGACAAGGAGATCCTCTATCTTCTACCTTATTTATTATTGTTATTGAGCACTTATCTAGGAGAAATAATGATCTATTCCTAAAAAATCCTATTATATATTACAAAACTCTTATGGACTTCTTGTTTCTCATTTAAGCTTTGCAAATGATTTTATTATTTTCTGCAATGCTTATATTAGTCATATCAAAAATCTCAAGATTTTTTTAAATAAATTTGGTAGAGAAAGTGGTCTATCTATCAATGAAAACAAAAGCTATTTTTTTACTTCTTCAAACATCTCCAATATTGAAATTAATCAAATCTTGCATATCACTAACTTCAAACATCAACACCATCCTCTTAAGCTTTTGGTGCACCTCTTTTAAAGCTCAAATGATCTCATCTTTTGATGAGTTAATTCAAAAATTTTATATAAAATTTATTTTGAGAATATCATTTACTTTCCTTTGTGGCATGCTCACTAATCTTAAAAGCACTCTCAATTCAATGCATCTTTATTTGATTCAAATTATTATCACCACTAATGCTATCTTATCGAATTGATCTCTTGCTTAATAAATATTTTTTGGAATCCAATAATTCTATTAAAATATTGGACTTTCTAGAATAAATGTTGTGGTCCCGTGAAGATGGTCTCGTTGCAACCGATTCGTGAAGCTATTATTGCCTTCTCTCATAAGCTATGGTGGAATTTTAGAAAGAATGATAGCCTTTGGGCTAATTTTATGATGAAAAAATATTGCCAAGGTAAACATCATCTTATTTTTGCTTATAAAGTTGGGGACTCTTCGGTTTGGAAAAGGCTTCACTCCATTAAATGGGTTGCTGAACCCTTAATATATTTGGGTATTCAATCGGTTCTTCTTTCATTTGGCAAGATAATTAGATTGGCAATGGCCTTATTTCTCTTTATCTACCAACCATGCCTATCAAAGTTAACTCTTTCTGGCATAATAACACTTGGAATGAAAACAAACTTGAGAATTATATCCCTATTTCTCTTTTAGATAACTTTAGAAATATCCTTATTTTCTCTAACAAACTTGGCCAAATTCTCTTTAAGCTTTCTTACAATGATGATTTTGTTCTTAAAGAGGTTTGGAATTTTATTAGAGATAAGCAAAACTCCTCTACTGTTTTCAATAAACTTTGGAACAGAATCATTCCCATTTCTTATTTTGTTTTAGGTTGGAGGATTTTGAATAAATTTGTTTCTATGGACTCTTTGCATTGGAATAAAGGGTTTTATTTTCCTTCAAAGTGTTATTTCCATATTGAAAATGTTATTCATGTTTTTTTGTCAATTGTGCTATTACTTTTAAATTATGGTTATGGTATGATGATTTAATTAATACCAACTTCTTTCATGGCTCTCTTTCCATATATCTACTTCTTGCAGTCTATTTTGAAAAAACTATGAAAGGTCATATCAAAGTTCTAGTTTCTATTACCCTTATCTGGTTCATCTAGATGTAAGCACAACCTTCCCCACTACATCATAATTGACATGGAGAGGTTCAGACTTTCTAGGATTCTCATGGATTCAGGTGCATTGGTGAACATTATGATTCGAAAGACCCTTGCCTATTTGAAGATTGACATATCTCCACACTCTGAGGAGATAGGATGATGTTGAGAGGATTCAATGATCAAGGTTAGTGGGCTTTAGGTTCTATAGTGTTACCTTTAGAGATAGGTGATTGGAAGACTGAAGCCAAGTTTTACATCATTGATTCAAATATTTCATTCATTGCTTTTCTTGGTAGGCCTTGGATACATCAGAATAAGATTATTCCATCTTCCCTTCATTTATGCATCAAGTTTAGAAAAGATGGAATTGAATACCATATCAATGGGGATAAAATACCATTTTCATTTAGAGAGGTTGAGATTTATGAGGATGTGACCTACTATCTTCCTTAAAACACCCTTTCTCATGAACTTGGACAAATTCAAATGCAAAACCAAAAGAAAAATAAAATGAAACAAAATAAAAGATAAAAGAAATTGAAAAGAAAAATAAAAGTCTAAGTTAACAAGAAAGGGGAACTGAAGAAGAAATAGAACATCATATCACATTCCACCCATAATTCATTCCTTCATATGGACATGTGGGTAGGATGGCTCAACCTCCACCAGGTAGAGGCAGAGGTAGAAATAGAGGTAGTTCCAGAGTTGGGAGACCCCCTAGTTGGCCTTCAGCCAATAGAGGTTATGTTCCAGTTCATAGGAGTACCCCTACTATTCACATAGACTTTGAATCCAGTTCAGAGTATGAGACTAATGTGATTAGTATACTAGCCAACCCCTCTCAGCGGGTTCCATTGGAGGTGACTTTTGATCCAACCAAAGATGAAACCAGGCCTCCAAGCAAAGTAAAGTATCAATCTAGTTTATGAAACTATTAGCAGTTGGGAACCTTAGCTCTTACCTCACTTACATCTCAGAAAGTTAAAGGTTTAGTAGTTAAGGAAGTCCCTAAGTCTTCTAGAGACATGAAGTAGAAGAAGTTATTTTTGGGATCATCCTCCTCAATCCTTGAAGTTGATGTAGAGCTCGAGGAAGATACTTTTAAAGAGTTAATGGAATTACCTTTTGACTTTTACTCACCATGTGTTCAAAATCTTATATAGAAAGGTTTAGTTCCTCAAACATGGTCCAAGCACATATTAGAATACTTCGAAAAGCTATGGAACAATATAAGCAGCGAAGCACAATCAAGAGTAGGACTAGGATTCGGTACAATGGGTCCGATCGATGATGAAGATTATAGTCAAGTTGTTACCAACCATTTGATTTTGATAGGTTCTTCTCATACATCCACAACTCTTATGAGAATGTGTGTTAGAAACTTCAGATGATCCAGAGATCTCCAAGTAAAAGAGGCACCGCAAGAAATTGAAGAGGAGATTCATTTAGCAATTGACAAGCTTAAATAAATCAACCACGAGATAGAAGAAAATCCTCGCCCGACATACATCAGTTCAATATTGAATGAAGAAGAAACCAATGACTTAGTTAATCTATTGACTGATTTTAAAGACTGCTTCACATGAAGTTATGAAGAAATACTTAGATTATTTCTTGACATAGTAGTCCACAAGCTAGCAATAGAACCTAATGTTACCGGTATTAAGCAAGCTCCTAGATGCATGTGATTAGAAATTGAACAACAGGTTATTTCTAAAGTCAATAAACTAATCGATGCTGGTTTCATTAGGGAAGAAAAATATCCTACCTAGTTAGCCAGTGTCATCCCAATTAAAAAGAAGAATGACAAAATTTGCATTTGTGTCAATTTTAGAGACTTGAACAAGGCATGTCCTAAGGATGAGTTTCCTCTTCCTATACTAAAATTAATGGTGGACATCGCCTCATCTCATGCAGTATTCTCTTTCATGGATGGATCATCTAGCTATAACTAAATCAAGATGTCTCCTGAAGATGAATGAAACACTACTTTTTGAACCCCGATCAGAATATTTATTATAGGGTATGCCTTTCGGCCTTAAAAATACTGGTGCTGCATACCAACGGCCATGACTCAAATCTTCAATGAACTCATCCATCATCATTTTGAGTGCTATGTTGACAATTTAGTAGTCAAAAGCTTAGAAAAGGAAGACCACGTCTTTCACTTGAGAGTAGTTTTCGAATGGTTAAGATAATATAACTGCAAGATGAATCTCCTGAAGTGTACATTCAGAGTCTCTTCAAGGAAATCCCTTAGGTTTATTATTTGACACCGGGAATAGAAATAGATCCTGAAAGGATTAAAACTATCTTATAAATGCCACCTCTGAAGAGTTTAACTCAACTCAAATCCTTTCAAGGATGACTGACATATCTAAGATGCTTTATCTCAAACCTATCAGTGAGATGTAAAGCATTCTTAGCACTTGTCAAAAAGGATGCTAAGTTCAAGTGGTATGATAAGTGCCAACATGCCTTCCAAGACATCAAAGACTACTTGGTGAAGCCGCTCTAGCTCTATCCCAAAGTGCACCATGATCCTTTACACTCAGAGTGACTCTCTGCTTCTGCTGGGTCAAGCCATTGATGATTTGAAGGAGAGCGCTCTCTATTATCTAAACCGTCATCTAATTATTGCTGAAGAAAACTATCCACCTATTGAGAAACATTGCCTAACTTTAATCTTTGCATCTTAGAAGCTATGACACTATATGGTTTCTCATAAGGTGAATTTGATCTCAAAATAATCATGGTATCTCATGACACGCCAACATTATCTGACATTTGGCTCGATGGTCCAATTCTCTCTTTGATATCACATTTGTACCCTCCTTATGGTAAAAGGATGAGGATTTCTTAGCGATACCCACTTCCTCCGATTCTGCTTAGTGATGATCTCCCGATGAAAAATCATGAACTTAAGGGATGCGGCAACCATCGATGGGAGATGTATTTTGATGGTGCCGCTTATTCTTAAGGTGAATCACACCATCTATTCTCCTGAAAGGTGGGTAGGAATAGTTCTTCTAACTCAAACCAATGTGAGGAGATTCTCATACTATCTTTCCAACCCCTGCACCAACAATGAAGTTGAGCATGAGGCTTTGATTGTCGATCTGGAGTTATCCATCACTATCAGTTTCAAGAGCATCAATATCCTTGGGGATTCTCAATTGGTCATCAACCAGATTGCTGGGCCCGACCAGGTTCTCAATCCTAAGCTTAGTCATTACTATGAGTATACCATGAAGATGTTGGTCCAGATTCCTGAAGTCACCATCTACAAGGTTCCCAGAGCAAAGAAAATAGTAGAAAATGCCTTGGCCAAACTTGCCAAAGAGTTGGCATGTCCGAAAAATGAGTCCATTTCAATAAGGATCCAAAATTGACAAGTCCTATCCCTTATTGATTTTAAACTCATCGAGACTTTCTCATGAAGGGAAGGTTGTCGTTGCCAAAATGGACAAGGATCTAGATTGGAGGCAACCATTCATAGATTATTTGAACACCGACAAAACTACCAAGAGAAATCACAAGCCCATCAACCAAAAAAACAAAAAAGAGCTCTCCTATGCTCTTATGATGGCACTTTACCGGCCCTTTGACCAAATTTGGTTACACTATTTAGATAAACACGAAGCCCATGGAATTGTAACTGAGGTACACTCAAGTCTATGTGGAGCTCATCAATATGGTCTGAAGATAAAGATGAAGATCAAAAGACTAGGATACTACTAGCCTTTGATGATCATAGATTGCATGGATGTAGCTAGGAGATGCCATTAGTGTCAGGTACAGGGTGTGATCCTCCACCAACCACCCAATATTCTACATCCTACATTGGCTTGGCCATTTGAGTGTAAGTACATTGTAGGTCCGACGATCCTCCTTCTTCCTGGGCATCAATCATCTTAGCCACCGACTACTTTTCCAAGTGAAGCCATCCCACTCAGAGAGGTCACAGTTCATCATGTGCTCTAACTTTTTAGGAATCATATTTTATATAGGTTTAGGGTGGCTTGATGAATTATATTTGATAATGGTACTGCATTCAAAAGTATGAAGATCAATAGCTTCGGTAGAAGACACGGTATAGATTGGAGATACTCCATCATCTATTACCCTATGGAAAATGGCTTAGTAGAAGCATTCAACAAAATTATCATCTAGAGACTGAAGAAAACTCTTGATGACAAAAAATGACAGTGGAATGATTAGTTAGTTGAAGCCGTTCTTCCTTTAGAAGTTCTCCTACCGCACCATATACCAAAGTCCAACCCAATCTACCCCATTTTCTTTAATGTATGGGTCTGATGCCATTCTTCCTTTAGAAGTTCAACTCCTGTCACTAAAGATAGCATTGGGTAACAAGATCACTATAGAGCATAATGCAAACTTTTGATTAGAAGAGCTCAAAGGTTTGGAGAAAAGTTGCCTACGGGCATGCCAAAACCTCGAGTTGTACAAGGAAAAAATGATTCAAGCTCACAACAAGCTGGTCCACCCTAGGTCTTTTCAGATAGGAGAACTTGTGTTAGTCCTAAGGACACCTATTATTTCCCTTCAAAAGATGGGAGGCAACTTTGAACCCACTTGGGAAGGCCCCTATTCATGAGAAGGCCTACCAAGGAGGATTTTATCAGCTTATTGATTGTAAAGGGGAACACCCGATGCTTCCAATTAATGGGCTCTATCTAAAGAAATATTATCCATGAAACAAATCATGTTTGAAAATAATCATTAATAAAAAGAACAAAATTTGATTCCATTCATCAAATCTTCTCTTCTTTTCGAAGCATTGTTTGCTTATCTTGTGAATCTACCATGACGTGTTTAGGGTAGGTGTAAGAGTCCCCTAGTGGTATCCTATCCCTCTTTCACAATATAACCACAATATTCTGATGCTTTTAGAATAGGTGTAAGAGAATTTGAGAGGAATCCTATTTTGATTAGGATAACTAAGATAGGTGTGAAAAAACCCAAGTGGCATCCTTTCTTAGCGGGAATCCTATTTTCCATCTATGGCGCCACTTCATCAAATCCCTAGTGTGTTTAAGGTAGGTGTAAGAGTCCCACAGAGGTGTCCTATTCCTTTTAACACATGATAAATAATAAAAACTAATCTTATATCTCAAGCTACTTTGAAGTGAGAGCAAGCCCTCTGTGGCACTCACTTAGCTCATAGGTCTCTACATGCTACCTCTCTCTAGATGTCACCCTAGTGGTCATTTATTAGAGGATGTGAGTCCCCGTGCTTTCTTCATAACTTGATCATTGCAAACCAAAGAGTACCTTGTTAGTATGGTAGGCTTCACTACCTAGTCAGTAAGCTACCTCATGTTGACTTTGCTTAAGAAGATGTGAGTCCCCGTGCTTTCTTCTTGAACTAGCCATCATGCTCTAACTAGGTCGAGTATTTTTGAGGTTTAGGATAAGTACCCCAGAGGCTCATTTTTTCTTTACCTCTTTTGAGCTAATCTACTTCTCCTAGTGGAATTCACTCAGTAGTCGCCTTAGGTCGGATAGGACCTATCGAGCTGAAGATAGACTATCCCAGCAATTAGTTCCACTATAGGAGGATGTGAGTCCTAAGCATTCTTCCTAGGCTAGTTGGTGCAAATCGATTGGCACCTTAGGTTGGTAGATGTTAACTATGTCGACAAAGGACTCACCCAGAATATATACCACTCTTGGTAGATATGAGTCCCCATGCTTTCTCCTCGAGTTGGAAACCTAATACCCATTGATATATGACTAGCCATGTCATTTTCTCCGTGGTATGGATTAAGCCCATCGCCCAATCCTGCACTCTATTTGGATCAAGTCCTTTGGACTCATATAGACACTACTGGTTACTGATTAGATAGTTCTCCTTTGTAGTAACCACTGGTTGGAGAATCTATTCAACGGATGCAATTCTCCGGTTCAAGAACTGAGATGGTCTAGGCGATATAAGCTCATTCTCGATGATCCCTCACAAACTAACACGGTCCATGATAGAACAAATAAACAAATAATAAAATAAACAAAATTAATTCCATTATGGATTTGGAATTCAATCCCCCAAAGGGCCCCTTTTCCCAAGTAGGTATCCTATCTTTAAGGAAGTGATAGCAGAACTCCTTATAGGAATTACCTGACTATTTGAGTTGAGATAATTTTTTGAGTCGGTACTCACTCTATAGTCACCCTTAAGTCAGGTTCAATCTATTTTTCCATAAGCAGGTTACCCTAATAGCCATTCCTCTTTGAAAGATATAAGACTATGATGCATTATTTCTAGCATGATTATCACAAATCAATGAGTAGCCCTAGGTTAGGTTTAATTTGTTGCCCAAAGCAATCGATCACCCCAGTGGTCTTTTCTAGTGGAAGATGTGAGTCCATGAGATTTCTTCCCCCCAACTGATCATTGCAAATTGAAAGGCACTCCTTTGGTTGGATAGTTCTCCCATCAGTCAGAAAGCTACTCCCTTTGTTTCAGAATCAGATAGTCTAGGCTTTATAAGCTTTTCTCGCAGTGACCCATTGCAAAACCAACGGAATCCACAAATAAATCTAAAAAAATGAAATTAATATTTGACTATCCTTGAGCTGATTTAAGTCCCCCAATGAAATTCACTCAATAGTCAGCCCTAGGCTGGGTTCGATTTGTTGCCCAATGCAACCAATCACCCTAGTGGTTCCTTGTTCTAGAATATGTGTGTCCCCATGCTTTCTTCCTAACCGCCATCAGTATACCAAAGGCATTTCCCCTTTGTTGGATAGTCTACCTCATGGTAGACTACTTGACTTGTTAACTGAGTTAGGTCTAGCTTCCATAGCCCATACTCAATAGTTCACCGCAAACCTATGGGATCCATCATAATAAAATGAACAAAACTAAAAAAAATGAAATAAATATTGACTATCTTTGATCGATCTAAGTCCTAGGCATTCACTTAATAGCCCCTAGGTTGGGTTCACCTATTTCCCACCAATAGATTACCCCAAAGAACGGTCTCTACTTTGGAGGATGTAAGTCTAGACGCTTTCTTCTTATCCTGTTGTATATGAAAGGCATCCCTTTGGTTGGCTAGTCCTACTACGTGTTTAGTAGACTACCTCTTTGGATTGGTAAATCTGAGTTAGGTCTTGACCACCATGGACCAATAAGGTTTGTCTAAAATTCAAAACCAAACAAATTTAAAACAAATTCAACCACTTCTCCAAGGGAACAAATAAAATATTTCGCTCCTCAGAGAGAATCAAATCAAACCTTTCACTCCCTTGTGGATGACTAAATTGCTTCTGTGAAGGTTCACACTCTATCCCTTAGTGGATTTTTTCCTCTCTCTTATGTCTTGATAAGTAGAGCCACATTGCACTAAGCTCAATTTTCTTTCCATGGGTTAAGGATAGATTGCTTTTATTAGTTCTTATGTTCTTTCGATATTTTTGATCATTATTGTCAATATAAATACGTGCGGTGTTCCTTGTCAGTCACACCACACTTATTGGATGCCCTTTGTTGACCTCATTTTTTGAATGAGCTCTCAACCCCTCCATCTTAGACTTAAAAATTCCACTTAGACTTTAAGAGTTCCTTCATCGTAAGACACATCTGGTGATTAGGTGGATACTCAAACCCATCCTAGAGACTTAGAAGAGTTAGCCATGTGAATAGGTCATGCCTTGGGTGTTGAAAATTCTCTACCCATAGCTTAAACTATTCCTCACTTTCTTTCTTTCAAGTCAAACTCTAAATAAATCTTAATTGATTTTATCCAAATTCAAATCAACTCCATATTGAAATTCATGATTGCATGATCAAATTCATTAAAATTCTAAGTCCAAATTTTCTCCTAAGTCTTTAATATTCTTAAGGACTTAACAAAATCATGATCAAATCAAACCAAATATTTGAGATTTTCTCATAATCCATTTATATTCTCATTTATATTCACATATATAAATGAAATATAAATTCAAATCAATCAAACTAAACTAAAAATTCCAAATCAATTCATGAAATTTTTAAGTCCCTTAATTTTCCATTAATGGACTTAGCATAAACTTAAAAATCAATTCAAACTCATGGGATTCTCTCAAAACTCATTTATATTCTCATTTATATTCACATATATAAGTGAAATATAAATATAAATCAATCAAATCAAAGGAAAAATTAAATTCCAATTTAAAATCTCCTTTAGTCATTAATTTTCCATTAATGAACTTAGCCTAAATCTTGATCCATTCAAAGTCATGGGATTTTCTCATAATTATTTATATTCTCATTTATATTCACATATATAAATGAAATATAAATATAAATCAATCAAACCAAATTCAAAAATTAAATTAGTTAAAATTTTCCTAAGTCCTTTAAATCTTCTTAATGGATTTAGCCTAAATCATGATTAAACCACTTCAAACACTTGAAATTTTCTCATGATCCATTTATATTCTCATTTATATTCACATATATAAATGAAATATAAATTCAAACAATCAAAACCTATTCCAAAAATAAAACTCAAATCAACTCAAAATCCAATCTAAGCCTTTCAAGTCAAAATCTTGAACTTAGCCAAATCAACTTCAAATCAAGCCAAACTCTTGATTTTCTCATGATTCAATCAACCCTACAATCATGAGCTCATATATAAATACAAACTTCTCACTCAATCAAAACCCAAGTAAAATCAAACCCAAAATCTTTTCATATTCTTCCATTGAATATGAAATTGTCAAATGGATCAAAAACCCATTTGACTTCAAACCACTTATAAATGGATTTATATTTCAATCATGAGTCTATATACAAGATCAACCAACTTCAAATCAAGCTTCGGCCAAGAAATTTGACCCACTTAGGCTCATTTGACCCAAAGTGCCTTAAAGTACCCTTATGAGCCAAATTTTGATCCTAACCAAATTGGATTGAACCAAACTCATATATCCCTATCATCATGATCAACAATAATCATGGGATGATCAATCAATCAAAGTCAAACCAAGTCAAACCTAAGGGTTAACCAAGTCAACACTTAACCCAAAATGAAACCTAACAAAGCCAAATTCCACCATAGGCCAAATTGATTGAAACCATTGATCTAAGTTCACTCATGACTTATGTTTGAACTTGACCAAGGCAACATTTGAGCCTAACCTAGCTCAATTGAAGTTGACCCATTTGACCTAAAGGGCCAAAATGTGTCAAAACTTGATCTAAGCCAAATTGATCCAAACCAATGGGTCAAGTCCATTCCAAATCACTTGTGGAACTTGACCAAAGCCTCAATTGGCCAACTAGACCTAACCTAGCCCAATTGACCTTAGACCCAACATGACCTAAAGGGTCATGTTGAGCCAAATTTTAACATAACCTAAATTGATTGGAAACAAAGATACCAATTCACTTCATATGACTAACCAAACCTAAACCTACCCTAGACCTACCTCTAATAGGTTAAATGGGTCAACTTAACCCATTTGACCTAAATGAAGTCATATGAGCCAAATTCAAAACTATACCAAATTGAATCAAACCAAAGTCACCAAAACATTTCAAATTGTCATATGAACTTGTCCCAACCCTTAGTTTGACCCAATTTGACCTATTGGTCAACTTGACCCAAGTTGACCCATTTTGACCTAAATGGGTCAACATGAGCCAAACCCTATCAAATGAATTCCAAATCTTATGAAACTTGGCCAAACCTAGTTTCTCCACATACCCAACATACCCAAAGTAAAAAATAGCAAAATGACCATTCTACCCCAAGGTCATAAACAATTTTGGCTTAACCCATGGGTAATTTGGTCATACCCTTTTCACATCACTTGAGGCTTTCCTAAAAGCTCAAGGGGACATAGTGAGAGTGGTGCAACCCAACCCAATGGGTTTAGTCACCCATTGGTCCCTATACCAAACCCCACTATCACAAATGAAAAATTCAAACTCCCACTTAAACTTAAATTAAAGCACATGAGAGGTTGGCAATCCACTCCTTGGCTCAAACTAACCATGTGCACACCATTAACAAATCAAATAAGTCACTAACTATGATCAATTGGATCAAAATGGCAAGAGCATTGTCGGTCAGCCGATCCTTCAAGGGGGAGATATACTCCCCCTAATTCGATTTAATTCTCACTTCCTTTTTGTCGATTGAAGCTAAGGAACTCAGTGTAAGCATCAAAGAGTATTCTCAAGCTTCTTAGAGGGGATTTGAAAATGCAATTTCTCAATTTTTCGAATTTGAAAATAGGGGAAGTCAATTGAAGAGCTAACTTCATCTTCACTCAATCTCCAACCAATTGCTCTTGCATACTTCATCAGGAGCTAAGTTGAGTGCACCCAAGCTTCCTTTGGAGTTCTCACAGTAAGAAAGGATTGAATTAGATCAAAGCCAAGCTTAAGCTAATGAGGAGGTGACCCATAGGAAGATCCACTTAATCTCAAGTGCTCAAAACTTCAGCAAGGCTTCATCTCAACCAAATGAAGCTTCTCCAAGGGAATAGAGGGTTGGTGATCACCTTTGGTGAGGTATGGGATTTTTGGACCATTAAACTCAATGTGGTGTGGAGCTTTGTGAAAAAATTTTTCACCCCATCAATTTTTTACCGTTGGATTTACCGCTCATTAGCTTTAGATGGTGTGGGTTGTCTTTGATTTGAATCCATGCTAGATCGAGCTTGATCTCCCTTGATCATGGAAAGTCTCGCTGATCAAGGGAAGAACTTGGGATATCTCGCCATCCATGCATTTTAGATGGACGACTGAGATAATTTTGCATGTTGAGATATCTATTATTTGTTTTAAAACGCGAATCCTCGTCCGATCTTTGATCAAATGAGGATCAAATTGTACGCCACCACCATCGGATTTGACTACTTAAGTAACCCCCTGACGGTGCGATGCATGTAAAGCACGCTGACCTCCGCCGCCGCCAAGCTTTCCACTACGAGCCAGAGGATTAGTTAAATGCATAATTAATTTCTAATTAACTAAAGGATCTTCTAAAATTCATAACTCTAGAAAATATAAAAATATGAATAAAATTCTATGGATAGATAATTAAACCTAGAATATTTTAAAATTAATTTTAATGGTTTTGAATTATTCTTTTCTCAATTTGGGTTTTATTGGAAAGTTTATTTTGCTAATTTTTTTAATTAAACCTTGATTAATCCAAATTTCTTGGGTATGTTTTAGGGATTGACTTCTACCTCCCCTAATTTCTTGGGATTTATTGAATGCTTGATTAGAAGAATTGAACATGAATTTCCTAATTACCCTCCTTATGTCATTAAGGATAATTAAGGTGTAATTATTAATTTTAACCCATGATTAGGGTTTATTAAGGTCAGATCCAACAAGTAGGATGTTTATGGAATATTTTTGTGGCATTTCCCCTAAGCTATTCCCTAAACCCACTTTTTTCTCCTTAATCTCCTCTTAATTAAGGGTTAATTCATTAATTATCCCCTTAATTAATTTCTAAAATTCTAAAAGAAAACTTAATTAATCTACTTTGGGTAGATGCTTAGGTGTTTAATAGCCTAAGTTCAATTAAGGAAATCAAAACCCAATTCACATGTGTGAAAGGATGTTTTCAAATTACTTAAGCTAAACCCTTAGCTTAATTAACTTTTAATTGTGAGCTAAATTACATTAGGCCTTCTCCTTATTAGGTGCATTGCAAATTTAAATTCCTTGTGGGTTTTATGTCATCTCATTGGCTCATAATTATTTAGTTAATTTTCTAAGGTGGTGTAGGTAAGGGTTAATTAAGTTACTTAATTCATACCTTAACCTAATCAATGCATAAAATGGATCTAATTATCTAAAAATTAAACAAAAATATCAAACACATGTGGGAATGGGTTAGAATAAAAACTCATCTCACCTTTTCAAAATTAAATCAAACTTCAAAATAAAAAAAATCACTTTGAATTCACTTTGATTTATTTTAAATTTTCTTATTCTATAAGAATGTATTTAGGATTTAAGTGAAAGTGAACTTTTTGTTTACATGCTTTCATTGCTTTTATCTTTCCCAACATGTTAAATTTGTATGTCATGTGATTTCATGCATTCATAATTTCAAATTCAAATTTAAAATGAAATTGTTTACTTTATGTCAAATTTGCATGTGTTGGCTAAAGTAGAAATATGAATGGCTATTATCACTACTAAATCCAAATTATTTTCAAAATACATAATTCAAATACCAAATATGAAAGTATGCTACTTATATTTTAATTATGAGTTTGCATGTGATAGATTATAAAGGCATTTATCATATGTTTCCCTTTCTTATGTTGGTATAGTTTTGAATAGAGTTGGTAAGAAGTAGGGTTCATTTCAAAAGAACCCAATACTTACTTAATTTCATACCCTATTCTTCCCTATGCTATCACTTAAGAAGGGTTACCTATACTTGCATACATAAATTGCATAAATAAAATGAATCCATTAAACAACTTTTGCATTCTCCTTTTCTATTTCATTTCTTTTATACATATGTTTGTATTTAAGGAAAGTGGTATATTAGTACAACCCGAGGTTGTGAGGCTTTAAGTAGCCCTAAGTAGGTCTTGTACCTTACACCTTGTTAACAATGGTGTGTACTCACTTATGCCTTTCTTACTTTCATGTGTATGTGAAAATTTGGATAAGGAAACTCTTTCTACTTAAGAAAATCATGCATATTCAACTTCTAAATTTTTTTAAATGGATTACTTAGCATGCATCATAAAGTGTGTTAAATACTCTCATTTGTATGTATAGATATGCTTAGGTCCATCCATATGCATGTTATATATGTTGGGAAAGAAATGAAGTAATGTGTTATGTGAATTTTGATTCATTTTATTTAATCTTAAAATGCCTTTTTTTGAATAGTTTGTTTAGAGTTTATCTAAACTTAGATTAATTAAATATTTAATCAAAACATTCACCTAAATAAAACTAAAATGTGAATCTACTTTAGAAATTACTTAGTTAGGGAAGGAAAGAGAAGTTCTCTCTCTTTCCCTCTCTCATAACTTAGTAATTAATTGTAGGATCCACTTAAACTAAATAAAAATATGAAATAAAATCAACCAAAATAATTAAACAACTTAAATGAAACCCTCTCTAAGTTGAACATGTTCTTCACTTAGAAAATTTGAACCTAAAGTCCAAGCTACATACCACACAAGCCTTCAAAGCACACATTAGCCTACGTCCCTACTTCTAGCTTTAGGTTAGGTTGGTGTATGGTTTGATGTTTATTTTGTTTTATGATATATTTTTAGATAATATGTTAGGATGTATTCTCGTAGAATGAATGGTAGGACATTCTTAGTCTAACTATTCTTTTTATGTGGGTTTGTGCTTATGGGGCTTATCATAAATAAAAATATAAATGCTTTTACTTGTGTGTGCTTTATACCCAAAAGCATAATCCATAGTGTGGACTTAGTCACCCATGTGTGGGTGATAAGTCCAATATATATGCTTGGGATTTGTGATTTGTTTTAGCTAACCTTATTTTGCGTGTGTTAGTTAGATTTCCACTTTTCCTTTCATGTAAATTTGTGCAATTAGGATTTTGGAATGATTATTATGGGGATTAGGATGAGCATTGGTCATAAGATCCTATCTTATGCACCATGTGAAGCCTTGGAGCATCCACCTTCCAAACATCCAAAAAAAATGAACCAAAGAAGAAAGAAAAAAGAATAAAGCTTGAAGACCCCGATAACAATGAATTCCTTACTTAATTGTAGTTTTCATTTGTAATCCAGGTTGTATATGGGTAGAGCTCTAATATCCACATTTGATATTTTGGTTTATGATGGTGCCCACCACAATGACCTTTTATTCTTTTTGTGATTAGCTTTATAAATTGATTGATGATTTGTTTAGCTTTTGCATTAAGTGGCATGCTTTCCTAGTTTCTTCCTTGCTTTATGTATGGCCTAGATGTGGATTAGGCTCTTTAGGGAAAAATAAATCTTTACCCAACTTAACAACTCAAATTAAAAATAAACAACTCATAACCTCATCAAAAGCTTAGGTTTAAAATCAAGATAAAAGAATTAGCAACCCTTATGAGCATTTCTTTTAATATCATGCACAAATGCATCTTATTTCACTCTTGATTGGAGGGCTTCCACCTTTTCTAGAGAAACTTGGCTTGACCTTGAGAGCCATGGTGGAAACTCACCTCCTCCCTTCACGATTTTGGCCAATAACCTTCTTTCTCATGCATTAATCATATGAATCCTATTAGCTGTCAAAATAATTGTCCAAAAAAAAAATAAAATGAAATTTGAATTGCATTAGATTTAGGTCATTTGAAGCATGCCCTTTACATGATCTAGTCTTTATGGAGTGAGTTTAAGGACTTAGTCTCTTTCTAAATAAATAATATCCCTAGCTATCTTGCATAAGCATAAAGACTAACCCACATATATGTATTTAAAATCATAGAGTTAGTTGGCATCCACCCCGTGGTTGTAAGTCCAAGTTGTCGTGGTTTGTCCTCTCTGGAGACAAACCAAATACCCATTTTTCCTTAGATTTAGGTGCATTACCTTCCAAAGCTCCCTAGATTTAGGTTCGAGGTTGCTTCTCCCTTTGTGGCCATAAGCATAATTCCTCACCTCTTAGGCTTTTCCTTAATCTTGTGTTAAGGAATCATAAGTCCTAAATTTCTAATGAAAAATTTAACTCAAACAAACTAAATCAATTTAAAATGTAAAGCCCAACAGATAATTTGAGATGCTTGTAGGTTTAATAACATCATGGCATCTCCTACTTATCTTCCATTTTGACTTCGATAATAACTCCTCTTTGATCAATCCCATTTGATCTTCAAAAATGAACCAATTGATTGATAGTCCTTTCCTATTGAAATCTTTGGAGACAACAATCATTTACCTTAATCGAGAGTTTTCCTAAGCAATCCCCATTTCTTAGGACGTAATTAACTATGGCGGCTTGCCCTTATAGGGAACATAATGAACCCGATTTAAAATAACCCTACATTACTTTTGCATGTAAAGTAGGGGAAGAATCTCTGGCAAACCCATCATCCTGTGAGTCTTTATCAGGTGATTGTACATTAAAAGTGAACACTTCATCTATCTTTCAAGATAATACACTATTTCCTTGATGATGTACTCGATCACCTGAATAAGTACATATGCAGATCTGTGAGGCATCTTAAAAAGATGAATTTCTATAGACTTGCTTCTTTCATTTCTCCCAACAGATTTGAAAGGTGACTCCTATATTAGAAAATTTTCACCACGGGAGGAGTGACTTTGAATTTGATTTAAATTTAGAACCCACATTCAAAACTTTTAGGTATGTTAAATGGGGTTCAAATGTTTTGGAGAGGCTCTTAATTGATGCTTCCATTAGCTCACAATTTGATTTTATGTTTTGGACCCTCATTTAACAAATTTGGATATGCTAAATGGAGGGTCAATTGAATTTGTTTTTGATTTGATTTTGGAATCTTCACTTAGAAAAATTTATGTATGCTAAATGAGATACAAGTGCATGTTTGAAAATAAATTTTGAATGCATTTTTTATTGTTTATGATGATGTGTCATGTGTTTGATTTGTTGAATTCGATTTGAAAATGGGATCCTTACTTAGAAAATTTTGGTATTCTAAGTGATGCCCAATGTGTTTGATGTATTTTGATTTGATTTTGAAAATGACCCTTAACAAACTCGTATATTAAGTAGGCTCAAGTGTGTTTGATGAGTTTGTTTCATTTGTTTTGAAAAAAGAGAACTTCTACTTAAAAATATGGTATGTTAAATAAAGTTCAAATTATTTTCAATTTTAAAAGGTGGATCACATATAAATTGACAAATTTGGTCAAATGGTGTTCAAGTGTGTTGATTTATTTATGATTTTAAAAAGGGAACTCTACTTAGCAAATGTGGGTATGTTATGCAGAGTCCAATTTGGTTTTGATTTTTAAAATGGGAATTCTCATTTGACAAATTTGGGTATGTCAAATGGAATTCAAATGTGTTTTAATTTTAGTGATTTTGGAAAAGGGGACTTTGAGTTAACAAATTTAGTTAAATGGAAATCATATTTATCTTTTTTTTGATTTTCAAAGATGGGATATTTGTGTGATGTTTCTTTTAAAGAGAAATTCCAACTTAACACATGTAGGATGTGCTAAATGAAATTTCAATTTTTTATCATGATCTTGTTTGAAAATAAAATCTTCATTCAACAAGCTTAGGTGTGTTGAATGGAGATTACTATTTTAAAATATGTGTTTTTTCAAAAAGGATTTTAAAATAATCTGATTTTAAATTTTTAAAAGAACCTCCATGTAACAATCATGGATATTGTTGCAAGAGGTTTGGTTATCTTTAGATGTAGATATTTTATCATGTGAATTTTAATTTGAGAAGTGCTATTTGAAATTATATATTTTTTGCAAAGAGTTTATTTTCTTAATGATGAAATTGAACCTTGCCTCACCAAGAGAATGGTAAAGAGGTTCTAAATTTTTAGTCATGTCCTTTAGTTAATTTTTTTATTTACCTATTGGGGACTAATAGGGTTTTAAGACCTACATGGAGTGAGGTCTTAAAAGCTAAAGGATGTTAGCTAGCTCAACCTAAAGATGAAATAGGCTAAGTGCCAATGAAAAGAAAGATAGTCTTGGAATCATATAAAATACAAGTCCACTATAGATGTTTGGAGACAATAATTGCTACTAGAGATGGAGAGAGGAACCTCCCAGGAGTCGCTAGAAAATCGTGGTGTTTTTTTTAGATGTGGGACACCACGATCTTTGGGGTACTTATTAAAATGATCGTATGACATTAAGCAAAGATGAAGTATCTCAAAAGATAGAAATCATCACCCTATAATGGACATAATCACAATAAGGACTCCAAAGGCATGATGGGTCTTCGAATGTACCAAAGATCTTTCCCTTACTTTACATGGAAAAGTAAAGTAGGGTTTATATTAGAGTTCATTAAGTTCCTATGGAGGCTAGCCTCCATTATTAATTACATCCTAAGGGATGTGAATCCCTTATGAATACTCGATTAAAGTATCAATTAAAGTCTTCAATGATTTCAAGGCTAGATTATCAAAGGATTAGTTGTATTAGAAAATCAAGTGGGAAAACCCAAGGAGAAGACTTATTATCGAAGCCAAAGAAAATGAGTAGGGAATGCTCTTTATACTAGGAAACCTAGTGAGCATTTGAACCTATCCTATAATTTGGCTTTATAATTTTGAAATTAAAGAAAAGATCAATAGTGTTAAAGTTGACATTTCATTAGAAAGCTAGGACTTGTAATCCAACAACATAAGATTGTCGAGATGCCTAAGAGGTGAGGATTTATGTTTGTAGCTTAAAAGAAACAACCACCTCAGATCTTAAATCTATGGAGCTTTAGCATAAGCCAAAGTGTGGCCAAAATCTAAGACAAAATGGACATATGGTTTAACTCCATAAGAGAGGATAAGTTTCCCGACTGCTGGACATACAACCGCTTAGAGTGCCAGCTAGCTAACACCTCATGTGCTTTAAATCCATGAAGATGGTCATATGATTTGTAAGACTAGTTAGGCTATTATTTAATTAGAAAGAAACTAAAGTTCTTAAACCCACTCCTAAGAGACTAGAGCATGAGTGGTATGAGCATATGACTTAGTCTAGTGAAAAATCTTTTCAAATTTTATTTATTTTGACACTTCATTTTGACATAAGCTTTTGGTTTTTGATGCCTACATGCATGATGAAATAAGGTTGTTGGCTAAATTAGTAAGAAAGGGGTGTTTTCCAACACAAGGGATGCCCTCACAAGTCAAGAATTCCACTATCATGCAAGGATGGAAATCCTCTTTTTTCAAGAGCGAAACAATATGATGTGCATGTTGTTCGCCATTCAAAATTAAGTTAAGGGGTTGCTAAAACTTTTAATTATCTTGGTTTTTGTCCTAGGCTTTATGTGAGTTATGAAATGCTTAAAAATTTAGTTATGAGTTGTAGTTTGGTAGAAAGGTTAATTTTTTTCTAAGAGCCTAATCACATTCCAGCCACACATTCAAACATCAAACATATAAGAAACTAAGAAAAGCAAGCCATCCTAATTGTGTACTTTAAACACAACATCAAACCATTTTATAGCTAATGTAAAAGAAGTAGAAGTAGGGTGTCAGAAGATAACATGAAAAGAAAATGAAATAGCTCTACCCTTTATAAAACGTGATACATAAAAGAATAATTTGTAATTTACAAATGATAAATGATATGGGTGGTCTTCAAGTCTTCATGTTTTCATGTATCTTCCTCCTTGATTTGGTTTGCTCCACTTCAAAGGCATCACATGGCCTCCTAGACAAAGCCTTCTAGCCAGTGCTCATCCTTATACCCTTATAGCACTAATCCTAATTCTTCATTTAAAATTACATTAAAATGAGAAAAGTAAATCTAACTACACCTACAAGATAGGTGTTAGCTAAACACACATACAACCCAAGCAATTATATTTATAATTTGGACTTAGCACCCTACACATGGGTAACAAAGCCCACCTATCTTAACTTGGATTATGCTTAGAGGCATAAGCAACCTATAAAGAGAGCATTGATATTTATTTTTAAGCATCCCCTTAAACATAATCTCCTAAAACATGATTAGGCTAATCACGGCCTACCATCTAGTCTACAAAACATGCACCCTAACATATAGTCTAAAATAATACATCACAAAATAAAACATACATCACACCATGCACCATCCTAACATAAGGCTAGAAGTGGTGACTTAATCTAATGTGTGTGTATTAGGGCATGTGTGGTTAGTCCTAACTAGGCTTTAGAGTTAAGATTTTCTAAGTGTAGAAAGATTCAACTTAAAGGGTGGTTTCACATCAAGTGCTTTAATTGATTTGCAAGTTTTAATTTATGTTTTCTTTTGTTTCATATGACCTACACCTAGCAACTAAGTATTGTAAAGAGAAGAAAAGAGGTTACCCTCTTTCATCCCTACCTTAAACCACTTTCTAAAGCATGTTATTTTTATTTAGTTCTCTTTAGTGAATAGCTTATTACACATTTTAGATTAGTACTAAGTTTAGGTTCTCTTTAAATAATTCTATTCAATGTGAAAGGCTTCTCAAGATTAATCTAATCAAATACTATCACATGACACATGCTAAATCATTCATTTCTATCACATGTAACATGCATATGATTAAGTCTTAAGTATACCTACACATACAATATATTTTAGCACACTTGAATGATGGATGTGAGTATGTACATTTGAAGCTTCATATTTCCCCTCTGATTGAACTATTTTATCATATTAATTTAAGGCTCTATCTAAATTCTTATACAAAAAATACATAGGGATGAAATTAAACATGTACATGTCATCGTTAACTAGAGAAGTGAGGTAATCAAATGACCTCCTTGGGGCTAGCTAAAGCCTCATATTCTTGGGCTATCTAGACTATATACCATTACATTCAAACCATATGTAAATTTACATGCATGAACATAAGAAAGAGAGCTCCAAATTGCAAAATCCATTAATTCAATCACTAGAACAATTGCAAAATGCATGTATTTTATTAAAAAAGGAAGGATTACCAATCTCTAATTAAATACAGATGTATGTATAAAAGACATAAGCAAGTATGTGCCTTTGTTAAACCATGGAAGTGAGGTAGTCAAATGACCTCCTTAGGGCTAGCTAAAGCCTCATATTCCGTGATGTCCAAGACTATATATACTTTTCTTAGATAGATACACATGTATTCATAATTTGGAGAATGAAAATCATGCAAAAAAATGATATTTAATTTGATTGAATCATTTATGTATATGAATTAAAGCCTCATCCAAATTCTAGAATTGAAATACAGAAGAATGAAAGTAAATGGAGTATATGCCATTGTTAAACCAGGGAAGTGAGGTAATCAAATGACTTCCTTGGGGCTAACTAAAGCTTCGTATTCCTGGGATGTCCAGACTATATACCCATTAACATTCTCACTTATATAAATCAAAAAATGAATAAAAGGAAAGGAGCTTCACTTCGTACATTTAAGCTATAATCACATACATCTCCTATGTATTTATAACTAGCATTCATAGCATATGTAACCATTCATTTCTAAGCTTTGGAAAATACATTTGGATTTAATAGTGATAATAGCCATACATATTTTAAAATAAATCAACACATGCAAGCTTGACATAAAGGAAAACCATTTGATTTAATTAATTTTGAAAAGATGAATGTATGATTTTAAATGACATACAACATTTAACATGATTAGAAAGGAATTAATAATCATAAACATGTGATTTCAATCAATTAAATTAATTCCTAAGGATAATCAAATCATGTTAACAACAACCAATTTAAGCATTAATTAACCCTTGCTAAAGAAAATTTCTAAAATTGAGCAAAATCATCATAAAACAAAGAACCCAAGGCCGACTATGGTTGTTGAAAATTACCTCATCGAGGGATTTTTTTGGGATGATGATCTGAGCTCTCGAGGGCAAAAGAAGCTTTGGAATGGGTTTCGGCTCTTACTTCACTTCAAAATAATGTATCCACCAATGGTCACCTTCCTTATCAAATCCACTTGATTTTGATAGATTTTGCTCAAAACCAAGTGGGAATGGTTGGATTGGTTTGGGAGCTTTAGAAGACTGAAATGAGTGTGAGGTAGAGTTTTGCCTCTATTTCTTTTCTCCTTGCAATGGCCAAAAATGACCTCATTCATGGTGATTATTGGCTCCAAGTGGGTGTCCTTGGCTTGAGTTGGATGGAATTCTCATTAGGTGGCTTAATTTGGTTATCCAAGGCATGGGATGTGGCTGCTATGAAGGACAAGTGGGTGTCCTAGCAAAGGGAAGTGGAGGTCCTTCATGCCAAGTCTTCTAATGGGGGAGGGGAGGTGATTTCCTCCCCATGAGTCTGGCCCAACCACCTCTTGGATTAGGACAGTGTTCTTGGAGCAAGTGGACCTATGGATGAGTGCTAAGTGGCCAAGGAAGAGAAATGACTATTTACATAGGTGTTTTATCTTATGTGATACCCTAGCCCAAGGGTAGAGTGGTCATTTGGCATTGAATTTGAGATTTGAAATGAGTCAAAAGTGAGTTGGACCAAATTTCATGTCATTTGGAGTTTATTTGGTTAGTTTGGCTCAATTTTACCCATTTGGGTCAAATTGGATCAAAATGGGTGGACCACCAAATTGGGTCAAACCAAGGGTTAGGTCAAGTTCATATGACTATTTGGAGAGCATTGCATTCTTTGGTTTGATTTAATTTGGATTTAATTTGGGTCAATTGACATAAATGGCCAAATTAGATCAAATTAAATTAAATCCAAATTAATCCAAGTTGACCCAAATTGACATAAAGGGTCAACTTGGGATAAGAGGGCTATTTGGGCTAGGTTTAGCTTAATTGAAGGTCAAGTCATGTTTAAATGGTGATTTTGTGTTGATTTGAATCATTGATTTCAATGGATTTGGCTTGTAATTTGTCTAGTTTGGGTTCATATAGGCTAAAGGGTTGACTTGGTCAATATAGGTTGACTTGGTTTGACCTAATATATCAATTGATCATCCTAGGGTGATCAACAATCATGACATAAAGTTTGGATTATCTTAATTCACTTTGATTTGGATTGAATTGGATTTTAGTTCATGTAGGTCAAATTGGCCACTTTATCAAGTCAAGTGAACCAATTGGATTTAGTTGGCTTGATTTTGTTGAGTTTGATTTAGTTGAGTTTATATATGAATTTTATATTGATATATAAATTCAATAATTGGTTTGGATTCAAATGAGTTTTGGTTCATTTGAATATTTCAAGTCAAATGGCTAGGTTGGGTTTGGGGTTGATTTTCATTTGACTAGATGATTGTAGGTTTCATTTATATTTGGATAGATGATTGAAGGAATGATTGATTCAAAAGAAAATCTATTGATTTTGGCTTGATTTAGATGGGTTTTGGCCAAGTTCAAGGAAATGTCTTAAAAGGTTTAAATTGGGTTTTGATTTGATTTTGGATTTTATTTTGCTATTTGAATTTATATTTCATTTATATTTGAGAAGATAATAGAAGGTACAATTGATTTATAAAAAAAATCAATTGAGTTTGGATTGAATTGGATGGAAATTTGGCTAAGTTCTTGAAGGTTGATTAAAGGGCTAGGGAAGGTTTTCAAGTTTGGATTTGATCTTGGATTTCAATCATTTGGAATTGAGTTTGGACTTGGATTTGGATTTGAAATTGAGTTTGAGGTGTGGTTGGAAATTTGGATTTGAATTGAATTTAAGAATGTGTACATGGATTGGGTTTAGGCTATAGGGTAGGTGATTTTCCTAAGTCCCTAAAGCATGGCCTAATCCTATGATTAACACTTCAAAGTCTCTACGCTTAGGTCAAGTGTTCACCTAATATGTAGGAGTGTCTCATGACTAAAGAAACCTTAGTGTCTAGAAGGTTCCTAGGTCTAAGAAGAGGAGGTTGAGAACTCACTCCAAAAGTGAGGTCAATAGTCTGTTATTTGGTTGATGAAATCAAGAAGAAGAAATGTTGAATCAGAATTTGTTCTCTATTAAAATAAAAAAACAAAAACCCTAAACCCTAAACCCAAAACTAAAATTTGGAAACCCTAAACCTAAACCCTAAACCCTAAACCGTAAAACCTAAACCCTAAACCTAAACCCTAAACCCTAAAACCTAAACCCTAAAACCTAAACTCTAAACCCTAAACCATAAACCCCAAAACCCTAAACCCTAAACCTAAAATAAAATAAACCTACAATAAACTAAAAATAAAAAAAACTAAATTAAAAAAAAAACTAAAACCTAAACCTAAACCCACCCACTGAGCCTCAACCTCATGCTTTCCCCTTTTTCCCTCTCATTTTGGCTTTCTAGCCACCGCTGATTTGGCATGATGATTCTCAGATTCCGAATCAATGCTACTTTTTGTGTTTTACTTGGAGTACACCAGGCTTGGCATCTTCCCGATGATTTTGGGGAAAATTGACATCCATTGATCTAACTAGGCATCAACTACCTTGGCTTTGCTTTTCAAAATCATTTAAAGATGTCCTCACCGGGTAAGGATAGTTGTTCGTGAGTCCCTCGTAACTTGTTTTGACTTTTTTAGGCATGTCTGCTTATGTGCTCATCTAATTGGAAAAGCTAAAGCCATTAGAATTCACTTTGGTCGAAAGTTTACTCTTCATAGGATGAATTTAGAAAACATTCGCTCTTTCTTTCATGGTCTGAAACTTTTGGGTGCTTTTACGATTGGTTTAATTAATCCCTACCACATTTTGATTCAATTAATGAATGATTTGGATTACTCATGTGTTTTTGCTCATCATTCTTATTTTTTTTTCAATTGCCAAATGAGGTTGCTGAAATGGACTCCACTATTTGATATTAGAGAAGAATCCCCAATCATTTCAGTTTGGATTTCTCTCCCTAATATGCAAATTTATTTCATTAATCATCAATTCTTTTTGCTGTGGGTGCTTTATTTTGTTGGCCATTTCAAATTGATCAGGTAATGGCTACGAAATCTTGACCTTCTGTGGCTATAATCCTTGTAGAATTAGACATTACCAAGAAACACCCCAAAGAAATTTGGTTGGGATCTAAAATTTATGGTTATATGCATAAAGTTGATTTTCAAAATTTCCCTCTCTTTTGTTCTCATTGTAAAATCCATGAGCATAATAATTCTGAATGTTTCATTCTACATCCTCACCTAGAAAAGAAAATTCCTATTAAGGAAACTATTGTTCCTAACCCTAGGTCACCAATCGATAAATATCAAAAGTTAATTTAGAAAAAATCTAATGTGAAAATAATAATTTCTTAAACTTTTGGATGATGATTATTTTTCTTTAAGTCAATCCCACATCCCATTCTTTGATGAAAATGAAGCTTTAATTGAAAATATTAATTAGGATATCAATGTTATGCATCATTCGAATTCAATGGATAATATGAATTTGGTTTCTCAAGTTTGAAAATTGGATTATACTTTAGTTGAGAATGACTTAAATTCTCAAACATATTTGCTTTTGTCTAATAATCTGATTATTGAAGAAGAAGGGTTGGATGTTCACACTTGCCTTCTTAATAAATCTTTTCTCCTTGCTTCATAGATACTCATTTAACTTTAATAAATTCTAATGGATTGGAAGAAGGAGAACTCACTTCTATATAGGATACTTCCCCTAAATCTATGACTAATGTTGCAAAATTCTTCTCGGATGATGATTCTATGGGAAAAGAAAATGGTTACCAAATTTATAATACTAAAAGAAAATTATTAAAAACATCCCTCCCAAATGGTACAATAACATTTGATCTACTGTGGCCTCCCTCTCCTCTCTTAATTAACCTTTTCTTAACACCTTTTTTACTTCCTTATGTTTTACTTTTCCTGTTTGGAATGTTAGAGGGATTGATACCCTCTCTATTTGTAATCGTATTAGAAACCTTTATCGTATTCATAATATTTCTTTACTTATTATTTTGGAGCCTCTTATTCATGCAAACAAAATTAACCATATTGCTAGAATGATCGGTTTCAATAAATTTTTCTCTAATGTTAGTAATAAAATTTGGTGTTTTTGGAATAATTTTTTGGAGGTTTCTATTCTTGATGATTTTCAACAAGTTGTCAACACTCAAATATCTTATGGTGACTATTGTGTTTTGGGCTCTTTGTCTATGCATCTTGTAATAGATCTGGTAGAAATCTTCTTTGGGAAAGTTTGAGGCAACCTCTGCCAATAAACCTTGGTTTGTTGGTGGGGATTTCAACACTGTTTTATTCTCATCTGAATGGTTTGCTCTATTCATTCCATGGAAGAATTTTCCAAATTTTGATTGCAAAACTCTAGACTTTAGCAAAGGTTGGACTAGATTCTTTTAGTACTCATGGATTACTCAATGGCCTATTACTTATGTCAATCATTTAAGTAGAACCTTATCGATCATGACACATTTTTGGTTTCTATTAAAATAACTCTAATAGATTAAAAATTTTCTTGCATTTTAGATTTCAGAACAAGTGGATTCATTATATTGATTTATTTAATATTGTGGATAATAATTAGAATGCTCCCTTACATCCTGACAATTTGATTATGGGGATGAATAGATTTTGGTTTAAGATTAAAAGGCTTAAACAAAATCTGGGTTGGTGGAACAAGCATTATTTTAAAAACCTTTTTGCTAATATGATTGAAATGGAAAAATTGGTTTATGATCTTGAAGTCTCTGTTATGTCTGATCCTACTAAGATTAAGGACTTCACTGAGGTGAGAGATAAACCTGTTAATTTTCAAAATATGGAAGAGTCTTATTGCCACCAAAAACCTAGCAAACATATTGCGGATGATAAATACTAGATATTTCCATGCTTTAGATAATAAAACGAGATCTTTAAATAACATTAAATAAATTAATGATGACAATGGAGAATGGATTATGGAGAATAATGATATTAAGAATTTGACCACTAATTACTTTAGAAATATGCTTAATAAGAGTTGCTCTTATGAAGCTATTTCTAAATTGCACTTGATTCCTTCTATTATAAACAATAATGATAATGAGTTGCTTCCTATTGTACATAATGAAGAGTAAATTTTTAAAGTTCTTAATAGCATGAACATAGATTCTATTGTTGGTTTGGAGGGTTTCACTACCCAATTTTTTCAAAAATGTTGGTTTATTAAAAATGATTTGGTTGAGATTGTGGTTGATTTTTTTAATAGTAATCCTTTTCCTTGATATTTTTCTAGCCCTGCTATTATTCTCATACCTAAGAAAGATAATCTAGACTATTGGAGTGATTTTAGAACTATTAGTCTTTGCACCTTCTTCAATAAGCTTATTTTTAAAATTCTAACCAACAGGCTTACTCCTTTACTTCATAGGATTATCTCTCTAAAGCCAAACTAATTTGTTAGAGGTAGATCTATTTCGATAATATTCTGCTTGCTCAATTAATTCATGATTTAGATGCTAAGACTAGAGGTGGCAACATTATATTCAAATTAGAAATTTCCAAACTTTGATAATATCTCTTGAGATTTCCTTATCCGTATTCTGAATTTATTTGGGTTTTCTGATAAGTTTACTTTCTGTATTCAAAATTGTATTAATAATGCCTGGTTTTCTATTTTGCTTAATGGGGGATGCCTTAGGCTTTTTTCGTTCTTCCCAGGGCCTAAGACAAGGAGATCCTCTATCTTCTACCTTATTTATTATTGTTGTTGAGTACTTATCTAGGAGCAACAATGATCTATTCCTAAACAATCCTACTATGTATTACAAAACACTTAGTGGACTTCCTGTTTCTCATTTAAGCTTTGCAAATGATTTTATTATTTTCTGCAATGCTTCTATTAATCATATCAAAAATCTCAAGATTCTTTTTAAATAAATTTGGTTGAGAAAGTGGTCTATCTATCAATGATAACAAAATCTATTTTATTACTTCTTCAAGCATCTCCAATATTGAAATTAATCAAATCTTGCATATCACAAACTTTAAACATCAACACTGTCCTCTTAAGTACTTTGGTGCACCTTTTTTTAAAGCTCTGAAATGATCTCATCTTTTTGATGAGTTAATTCAAAAAATTTTAAATAAAATTTATTTTTGAGAATATCATTTACTTTCCTTTTGTGGCATGCTCACTAATCTTAAAAGCACTCTCAATTCAATGCATCTTTATTTGATTCAAATTATTATCCCCACTAATGCTACTCTTATCAGAATTGATCTCTTGCTTAATAAATATTTTTTGGAATCCAATAATTCTATTAAAATATTGGACTTTCTAGCATAAATGTTGTGGTCCCTTGGGTGAAGATGGTCTCAGTTGCAATCCGATTCGTGAAGCTATTATTGCCTTCTCTCATAAGCTCTGGTGGAATTTTAGAAAGAATGATAGCCTTTGGGCTAATTTTATGATAAAAAAATATTGCCAAGGTAAACATCATCTTATTTGTGCTTATAAAGTTGGGGACTCTTCGGTTTGGAAAAGGCTTTACTCCATTAAATGGGTTGCTGAACCCTTAATATATTTGGGTATTCATTCGGGTTCTTCTTTCATTTGGCAAGATAATTAGATTGGCAATGGCCTTATTGACTCCATTTTATCTACCAACTATACTACAGCTATCAAAGTTAACTCTTTCTGGCATAATAACACTTGGAATGAAAACAAACTTGAGAATTATATCCCTATTTCTCTTTTAGATAACTTTAGAAATATCCATATTTTCTCTAACAAACTTGAAATTCTCTTTAAGCTTTCTTACAATGATGATTTTGTTCTTAAAGAGGTTTGGAATTTTATTAGAGATAAGCAAAACTCCTCTAATGCTTTCAATAAACTTTGGAACAAAATCATTCCCATTTCTTATTTGGTTTTTGCTTGGAGGATTTTGAATAAATTTGTTTCTAAGGACTCTTTTCTTTGGAATAAAGGGTTTTATTTTCCTTCAAAGTGCTATTTCCATATTGAAAATGTTATTCATGTTTTTTTTCAATTGTGCTATTGGTTTTAAATTATGGTCATGGTATGATGATTTATTTAATACCAACTTCTTTCATGGCTCTCTTTCCATATATCGACTTATTGAAGTCTGTTTTGAAAAAACTATGAAAGGTCATATCAAACATCAAGTTTCTATTACCCTTATTTGGTTCATCTGGATGTACAGAAATGATACTAAATATCATGGTATTCCCATGAGCCATAAAAGGATTTTAGCTAGAACCAAAGAAAAAATTGTGAGACACTATAGCACCCAAGAGGGGGGGGGTGAATTGGGTAATATTAAAATTTTCAAAACTTAAATTTTAATTTTTTAAATAGAAAATTAGATTTTGATTTTATAATGATAAGATATAATTCTAAATGCAGCAAAATAAAAATACAATAAAGTAAATAGAGACAAGAGGCACGATTTTTTCGTGGTTCCAAACCCCAACTACGTCCTCACCTCTAGGAATCCACTAAATGAAAATGGTTTACAAAAGTACTTCTCTCCTATACAAGTACAACCCCACAACAATATGTACTCTCTCCTGAGTACAACCCCAAAATAAATTTTACAACACAAAAAAAATACAAAATAATAAATTTTGATAAAGTAAATCTCTCACAAATATACCAAGAAATCAAATTCAAAAGTGATCTCACAACTTATAAATGATCACTTTACAACTCAAAATTTGGCAAGCAAAATGCTCACTTAATAAAATAAATATCTTAAAGTGATCTTACTAGGATGTTTAAGTTATTATAATTTGTAGAATAATACAAAATGATTTCAAAATAAATTCACAATATTCTTTTTCATGATAAGATAAATTTCAGCAAAGTAATTTTTTTTTTTTTTAACCAAAAGATTCTTTCAATTAATGCTAATGATCACAAAATAAAAAAAATAAGTATATGATAGATCTAAGTTGGCTAGTAAGCTTTCAATTAAAAAAAAGAGAGATCTAGAAAATATGAAAATAATTTCAGCACAATAATTTATTTTAAAATGCTTAAAATAGATCTAAGAATAAATGATCTTTCAAAATAAGAAAGAAGAAATATTTCAAGAAACCAAAAGAAATTTGTAGGAAGCTAAAATTTCAAAGTTGAAATAGATCCTACAATTATCAAGAGTTTTTCACAAAAAATGATTGAGAAGCTTTGATGTGAAAACCAATATTCAAAGACTAATCCACCAAAAGTATAAATTAGAAAGAAGAAATAGATGGTGAAAATAGCATGAACAACTAAGAAGTATTAAGATCAAGAAAACAAACTCAAGTAATTTAAAAAGGCTTGCTTCGTTGAAGATGTTGAAGCTTCCAAACCAAGGATTTGATCTTGCAATATTTGGAGAACACTTGGAAAGAACATTTAAGAGATTTTCTCTTAGATTTGCTGGAGAGATTTTGAATTTTGAATGAGGGATGCTTTCATGAAGAGAATGAGGGCTATTTATAGGCAAGAAGGTCATTTAAAAAATTATTTCAAAGAAATATATTATACAACCTCATGCTATCATGTGATAATTTAATATTCAATAAAAATATAATTTATATTAAACAAATATTAAATTTAGCAGCAAAAATTGGCTATTCACATGGGAAAGTCAAAAGTAATCACATGTAGCTCTTAATATATTCAAAGCATGTAGCATGCATCCATTATTAAAATCAAGTAATTTTTTAAAAATCATAATAAATTCAATTTTAATGCAAAGTGGGTCATGTAACCACTTATTTTAAAGGAAAAAATCCAAGGAATCCGATGGAGATAAAATCAGATATGAATTCTTTGATGAAACAATGACTTTGGCTAAAATACAAAATTTTATATATATTTTTGTTAATTTTGACATGTGATATTTAAAATTATGATATAATTTATATATAATCATAAATATGTTAGTTATCATATAACCAGCAAATTAAATTAAAATACCTAATTATATTAAGTAAATAAAATAATTATACTTAATAGTTATGATCATTTATTACTTTGACAATTTTATTGCTATGTAGAAAAAACATATAATTGAATGTTAATTAAATAAAGATTTATACAAATTAACCTCATTAAAATAGTATGTTATGTTGTGAGCAAATTGATTCATGCCAAAGAACTCATATGAATAGTCATATAACCTAAAATCATGAGCTTCACATTATCCCTTTCATTCTTTTATTCTTGCAATTTGTTCTAACAATTTAGATGTATTGATATGTAATTAGCAATTGATATATATAAATATTCATTAGAACATCAAGCATTTGTTTGTTATCATCAAAATTAATCAAATTGAACATGAGGCTAATTAAGCCAACAATCTCCCCTTTTGATGATGACAAACTAATGTTGGTATTGATTTTGATGAAGGTGCAAATTGACCTTTCATCATAGTTTTGAAAGAAATTCTATTAAAAAATTTTGCATATGAGATGAATAATGTTGCTCCCCCTAAATGTATGCATTAAATAAGCTTAATATTAACCAACATTTTACTCTTCTCCCCCTTTTGACAACATCAAAAAGTGAGAAAAAACTACATACAATTTTAAATATTAGGATCTAACATTCCAAGCATGCATCTTAAAGTACAAAACATTCTTTCTGGTAGGGTTTTGTAATATATCTGTTTGTAAATCTGCTAATAAAATTAATATTAACATCACCTTTCAAAACATGATCCCTAATAAAATGATGTCTAATTTCTATATGCTTGGTTTAGAGTCTTTGGATAGGATTTTAGTTAAACTAATAGCACTAGTATTGTCACATTGAACTAGAATGTGATCTTGCTTAATACCAAAATCTTCTAATTGTTGCTTTAACCAAAGGACCGAACAGAACTCTACAGCTATGTACTCGACTGGATAAAAGCAGAATTTTGTTTCTAGATGACCAAGACACAAGTGATGATCCTAAAAAATGACATATGCCAGATGTGCTTTTTCTATCTACTTTGCATCCGCAAAATCAGCATCGAATAGGCAATCAAATCACATGATAAAGAATTTTAGGATACCATAAACCTAACCTAGTAGTGCCTATCAAATACCGAAGATACTTGCTATTAAATGAGATTCTTTGGGTTGGCTGGAGAACACAAACAAATAGCAAACATAATATCGTCTACTAGCGATGAAGGTATAAAAGTGAACCTATCATACTCCTATAAAGTTTTGATCAAAGATTTTCCTAATTCATCTAAATCCAATTTTATAGATGGGCTCATAGGAGTTTTACTAGATTTAAATCTTTTCATGTCAAACCTCTTAAGCAATTCATTTATATACTTAGTTTGACAGATGAATGTGCCATTTTCTTGTTGCTTCACTTGAAGACCTAAGAAAAAATTAAGTTCTCCCATCATACTCATTTCAAACTCTTAGACATCAAAGATGAGAACTCATGGCATAAAGATTCATTTGTACTTCCAAATAATATATCATCTACATACACTTGTACCACAATCAAATCATCATCTATGCTCTTAAGGAATAAAGTGGTATCTCTACTGCCTTTCTAAATCCATGATCTATCAAAAGTTACTTAACCTATCATACCAAGCACGAGGAGCCTGTTTAAACCATATAAGGCTTTCTTTAATTTATACACATGATTTGGAAAATCAAGGCTCTCAAATCCAGGTGGTTGCTCTAGAAATACATTTTGGTCAATAAATCCATTCAAAATGCACTTTTGACATCCATTTGAAAAAGTTTAAAATTTCTAAAACAAGCATAAGCAAAAGTAACATAGCTTCTAGTCTTGCTACGGTGCAAAAGATTCTTCAAAATCTATACCTTCAACTTGTGGTACCCTTGTGCAACTAACCTAGCTTTATTTCTAATAATACCGAATCATCTAGCTTATTCCTAAAGATCCATTTTGTTCCAATGACATTTTGATCTTGGGGCCTTGGGACTAATTCCCAAACATCATTTCTTACAAATTGATTTAACTCTCTTCCTCATAGCAATAATCCAAAATTATCATTTAATGCTTCTTCTAAATTTTTAGGTTCAACCTCGGATAAAATCTGAATGATCTACAACTTCTCTACTATTCTAGTCATAACTCCTTTTGAAGGATCCCCTATAATTAGTTCCTTTGGATGATTTTTATTATATTTCCATTCTTTAGGCAATGAATCATCCATATTATCTTCTAAAGATATTTTCTTAAAGTTATCAATCTCTTCATCAATCACTTCATTTCTAATAGGATCAATCAAATTTTCATCAAAAATAACATGTATTGATTCTTCTACAATCATTTTTCTTTTATTGTAAACTCTATAAGCTCTACTAGAGAGTATCCTAAGAAAATACCATCATCGATTTGCAATCAAACTTACCTAAATGATCTTTTCCATTATTCAAAATAAAGCATTTACATCCAAATACATGAAAGTGTTCAATCTTAGGCTTCTTTCCAAAAAACAATTCATAGGGTGTCTTCTTCAAAATTGGTCTAAAATAGATCCTATTCATTACATAACATGCAGATTATTCTACGCCCAAAATATTTTGGCAATTTATACTCATCAAGTCTACTTAATTCAATTAATATTCTATTTTTCTCTCTACTACTCCATTTTGTTGGGGAGTTCTAGGTGCAGAAAAATTATGTCTAATCCATGTTCATCACAAAATCCTCAAATAATTTATTTTCAAATTACCATGATCTTTGAACCCTATTAATCAAAAGGCTTGTTCTCTTTGAATATATTTAGAAAACTTTCTAAACTCACCAAAACATCATCCTTGTAAGTTACAAATAAGACCCAAGTATATCTAGAGAAATCATCAATAATCACAAAACCATAATTTTTCCACCTAGCTAGTGTAGGAAATAAATCCATGTGTAATAATTCTAGAGGTCTAGAAGTAGAAACAATATTTTTACTTTTAAATGAGCTTCTAGAATGTTTACCATGAATACATGCATCACAAATATAGTTTGAATGAAAATTTAATTTAGGCAAACCAACTACTAAATCAAGTTTAGCAATTTTATTAAGTGTGTGTGCATATGACAGTCTCCTATGCCATAACCATATATCATCATGAGTGCTTTTAAAACAAAGTAAGTTTAAATTTACATCATGAAAGCTATCTAAATCAATGACATAAATATTTTTGTATCTTTTCCCTACTAGCAAAACATTTTCATTATTTTTTATAATGCAATATGATGCATGGAATGCTACATTCAAACCTTTATCACATAATAGACTAATATAAATTAAATTATGTTTTAATCTTCTACTAGAAAAACTTTATCTAAAGTGATAGAATTCTTATAAATAGAACCAATGCCAATGATTTTTCCCTTCGCATTATCTCCATATGTAACAAATCCTCTATCACTTGATTCTAAAGTTGTGAATTTATCTTTATCTCTCGTCATATGTCTTGAACATCCACTGTCCAAGTACCACATGCCTTCTTTGATTTTGCTTTGAAGGCATTCCTACAAAATAAACTCACATGTTAACTTTTGGAACCCAAACATGTTTGGGTCCACATTCTAAATTTGAAGTAAGATATTTAGCATGCATGGTTTGTGTAGTGTTTGTACCTTTTGGTACCCATACATAAGATGATTGCTTAGTATTTTGTATTTTACGTGCATAGCAATCAAATGAAATATGCCCTTTTTTTATTGCAATAGTTGCACCAAACATTAGTGTTTGCATATGATTTAGAATGATAATTATAAGATATATGAGTGGGATGTGTATGATGCAAATAATTTTATTAAATGTTTTTCTTGATGAAGTATTATAATGAACTTGTGATTTTAAACATAATTCTAATCTTGCTTTTAATAAGATATTCTCTCTTTCAAGTTTACCTACAACTAAGGAACAATTTAATAAAGAAGTATTTTTACTTTTAAATTATCACATTCATTTTTAAATCACAAAATGCATATCTAAATTTGTTCTTTTCTAAGGTTTTGTATTTTCTTTTTAATTTTTATATTCAATAACTAAATCATTAAAAGCATCATCTAATTCATCATAAGATATATCATTACATACCTCTTGAGAATCTAAGTCAAATTCTCCATTTGCCATAAGACATATGTTGACCTCTTCATCGATGAGCTAGTACTTGATTCATTTGAATCTGGATTATTATAAAGCGTCTTCTTCTTCTTATGGTACTTTTTCTCCTTCATATTTTTTCTTTTGTTTACATCAATTTCTTTTTTCTTTGATTCAATAAGTTCGGACAATCACCTCTTATGTGTCCGGCTTTTTAATGATAGCAAATGATCCCTTCACACGTAGGAAATTTCTTAGTTTGAAATTTATAATTTTAGATTTTTATACCTTTGATTCTTCTTCCTTAGCAAGTTCCCAAGCCTTTTGGAAAGCATGACCACCTCATCACAATCACCATCCGAGCTTGAGGTGTTATGCTCATCACTATCATCAACTTGTAGTGCAATGGCTTTTCCTTTCTCCTTCTCCTTTTTTTTGAGTTATCCATCTTATCCCTTTGAGCAATAACTGTTCATGTGCTATCAAAGAACCCAAAAGCGATCAAGTGGATAAGTAGATAAATCTTTAGCTTCACTAATTTACTTTAGCTTCCCATTCTTTTGGAAGACATCTAAGAATCTTATAAACTAAGTCTTGATTCTATATGTTTTCCAAGAGAATGTAATGTGTTAATTATTTTCATAAATCTAGTATACATATCGAAATAGATTCAGAAGGAGACATATGAAATAACTCATAATCATGAACAAGTCTATTTATGTGAGCATCTCTAACTTCACTAGTTCCTTCGTAAGTTATAATAAGTTTATCCCATATTTCTTTTGCGGTACTTAACATAGAAATTTTCATGTAATCATTAGGTAATAAAACAATGTAAAGTATTACAAGCCCTAGCATTTAATTCATCAAGTTCTCTTTCACTATAGACCATTCCTCAAAAGGTTTTCTACTTTAATGCCATTTACTTCTCGTGGGTGTATGATATTGATGTGTCAACATATACCACATGTGCATCTTGACCTCTTAAGAATGTACTAATTCTATTTTTCCAATAATCAAATGGTACACTATCTAAAAGTGGAGGTCTCTGAGTGGATTGTCCCTCCGGTAATGAACCATTTGTGAAACCTTGTGCCATAGTGAAAAGATTTACTCTTGGATGTTAAGCCAATAAAAGAGCCTGACTCATACCAATGAGACACTATAGCACCCAAGATGAATTGGGTAATATTAAAATTTTCAAAACTTAAATTTTAATTTTTAAATAGAAAATTAGATTTTGATTTTATAATGATAAGATATAATTCTAAATGCAGCAAAATAAAAATACAATAAAAAATAGAGACAAGAGGCACGATTTTTTGGTTCAAACCCAAAATACGTCCACTGGCTAGAATCCACTAAATGAAAAATGGTTTACAAAAGTACTCTCTATAACGGCAGTACAACCCTACAATATGTACTCTCCTAAAGGCAGTACAACCCCAAAAAAATTTTACAACACAAAAAAAATACAAAATAATAAATTTTGATAAAGTAAATCTCTCACAAATATACCAAGAAATCAAATTCAAAAGTGTTCTCACAACTTATAAATGATCACTTTACAACTCAAAAAATTTGGCAAACAAAATGCTCACTTAATAAAAATAAATATCTTAAAGTGATCTTACTAGGATGTTTAAGTTATTATAATTTGTAGAATAATACAAAATGATTTCAAAATAAATTCACAATATTCTTTTTCATGATAAGATAAATTTCAGCAAGGAGTAATTTTTTTTTTAACCAAAAAGATTCTTTCAATTAATGCTAATGATCACAAAATAAAAAAAATAAGTATATGATAGATCTAAGTTGGCTAGTAAGCTTTCAATTAAAAAAAAAAGAGATCTAGAAAATATGAAAATAATTTCAGCACAATAATTTATTTTAAAATGCTTAAAATAGATCTAAGAATAAATGATCTTTCAAAATAAGACCAAAGAAGAAATATTTCAAGAAACCAAAAGAAATTTGTAGGAAGCTAAAAATTTCAGCAAGTTGAAATAGATCCTACAAATTATCACAAGAGTTTTCACAAAAAAAATGATTGAGAAGCTTTGATGTGAAAACCAATATTCAAAGACTAATCCACCAAAAGTATAAATTAGAAAGAAGAAATAGATGGTGAAAATAGCATGAACAACTAAGAAGTATTAAGATCAAGAAAACAAACTCAAGTAATTTAAAAGGCTTAGTTGAAGATGTTGAAGCTTCCAAACCAAGGATTTGATCTTGCAATATTTGGAGAACACTTGGAAAGAACATTTAAGAGATTTTCTCTTAGATTTGTTGGAGAGATTTTGAATTTTGAATGAGGGATGCTTTCATGAAGAGAATGAGGGCTATTTATAGGCAAGAAGGTCATTTAAAAAATTATTTCAAAGAAATATATTATACAACCTCATGCTATCATGTGATAATTTAATATTCAATAAAAATATAATTTATATTAAACAAATATTAAATTTAGCAGCAAAAATTCGGCTATTCACATGGGAAAGTCAAAAGTAATCACATGTAGCTCTTAATATATTCAAAGCATGTAGCATGCATCCATTATTAAAATCAAGTAATGTTTAAAAATCATAATAAATTCAATTTTAATGCAAAGTGGGTCATGTAACCACTTATTTTAAAGGAAAAAATCCAAGGAATCTGATGGAGATAAAATCAGATATGAATTCTTTGATTAAACAATGACTTTGGCTAAAATACAAAATTTTATATATTTTGTTAATTTTGACATGTGATATTTAAAATTATGATATAATTTATATATAATCATAAATATGTTAGTTATCATATAACCAGCAAATTAAATTAAAATACCTAATTATATTAAGTAAATAAAATAATTATACTTAATAGTTATGATCATTTATTACTTTGACAATTTTATTGCTATGTAGAAAAACATATAATTGAATGTTAATTAAATAAAGATTTATACAAATTAACCTCATTAAAATAGTATGTTATGTTGTGAGCAAATTGATTCATGCCAAAGAACTCATATGAATAGTCATATAACCTAAAATCATGAGCTTCACATTATCCCTTTCATTCTTTTATTCTTGCAATTTCTTCTAACAATTTGTGAGATGTATTGGATATGTAATTAGCAATTGATATATGAAACACATAAAAATATTCATTAGAACATCCAAGCATTTGTTTTTTATCATCAAAATTAATCAAATTGAACATGAGGCTAATTAAGCCAACAAAAATTCATGCTTTGTTTAATGCTAATCTTATTAGGAACATTCATTTTAGAGGCTATAAATTTGTGGATAAAAAATTAGGTATCATTTTGCCTGATGTTGACTCTTATAAAAGAGTTAGGATTGTCCATTGGATCAAACCCAAAGAAAATTTGATTAATGTGAATACTAATAAGTCTGTTGTTTCCAATAAATATGGTTGTGGTGGTACTCTTAAGTATTCTAAAGGGACTATCATTTGTTCTTTTTACTATCCTCTCAAAGCCCATTTTATTTATGCTGAGCTTATGGCTATCAATAAAGCTATTGAAATTTGTTTGAATAATGGTTTCCTCAACATCTAGATTGAAGTTGATGCACTCTTGCTTCTTGACATGCTAAATTCTAATAGAATAGGAAATGTTGATTTATTTCATCTTCTCAATCATACTAAAAATCTTCTTTCTCAAGTTCGTTATAAAATTTCCCATATCCTTCATGAAGGTAATGCTTGTGCTAATTTATTGGCTACTTTAGGTGCCAACTTAACTGATTTCACTTTATTTGACAATCAAAATTTGCCTAAACTTTTAAGGGGTTTGGTCAATCTAGATAACACTAGATTACCTTATCTCAGATTATAAATTTCTTGGCTTGGTTTTTTCTGTTGGTTTTTTATGAGCCATTGCTTTTGGTTACCCTTTGCTAAACTCTCTTTAGGTTGTGGCTATTTGCTTATTTTCACTCTTGGAGCTGTGCTAGGTTTTATTTTTGAGCTCTTGCTTTTAGGTTGGCCTGGTCGTTGCTACCTGGTTGCTCAAATCTTTTCTACACTGTTTGGTTTTTTTAATAGTGGCTGTGTTTGTAGGTGATTATTATTGCTTGGTTATTTTTGTGACCTTCATGGTGGTGGCTTTGCTATTTTTTATGTTTACCATATCATGGTTGCTTCCTTAACGAGTTGAATTTTTCTATTGTTTTGGTAGTTCTAAGTTTGGTTGGTTGTTGACTTCTTGGTTGTGTTATTTGGTTTATCCATTTCTGGTGGCGATCGATTGTTGGTAATTTTTGGATTGAGAGGCTTTGGTTTTTCTGGGTTGGTTGGATGGGTGGTTATTTTGGCCTTTCCTTCTCAATTGTGTCATGTTGGTTGCTTGCTCTTGTTATGGTTTTCTCTTAGTATTCCCTTTTTTTGGTTTGGGTGTTGCGCCTTTCTTGTTTGCTTGTGGAAGACATGAACTCTTGTGTTTTTTCCATTTTGGTCTTGGTTTTTTCTGGTTTATGTTGTTAAGGTCATGACACTTGCTTCCTTTGATCTTGTTATTCTGCTTTGGTGGTGTTCCCACTCTACTGTTGCTATCCCTGATGGTTGGTTGATTTTTTGTTTTATTGGGCTTATTTGTTTTGGTAGCTTTGTGGTTGGCTATTGTGTCTACTGCTTGAAGGAGTTTATTAGATGATGGACTTGGGATGATGAGCTCTAGGTATGATGATGACAATGATGGCCTTGATGTTTCCCTCTCTAAATCACTAAATAAAAAATAAAATAAAATAAAAGCCTAAACTAAAACCTACACCTAAACCTAAACCTAAACCTAAACCTAAACTTAAAAAGAAAATAAAAAAAAGAAAAACTTAACTAAAATAAAATAAACAAAATCCTAAACTAAACTAAAAAAAAATACAAAACCTAAATAAAATAAAAACTAAATGTAAAATAAAAATAAAATAAACCTAAATAAAATAAAATAAAAACTAAATAGAAACCTAAACCTAAAAAATAAACCTAAAAATAAAACCTAAAATAAATAAAAAATAAAACCTAAACCTAAAATAAAAATAAAATAAACCTAAACCTAATCTAAAATAAACAAAACTTAAATAAATAAAACCTAAACCGAAACCTAAAATAAACTAAACCTAAACCTAAACCTAAACCCTAAATAAAATAAAATAACAAATAATAAACCTACACTAAACTAAAAATAAAACCTAAAATAAACCTAAAATAAAACCTAAACCTAAACCTAAAAAAATAAAATAAAACCTAAACCTAAACCTAAAATAAAAAAAAATAAAACCTAAAACCTAAAAAAATAAAATAAAAAAAATAAAACTAAAAAAATAAACCTAAGCCTAAACCTAAACCTAAAATTAACAAAATAAAAACCTAAACTAAAATAAATAAAATAAAATAAACTAATAAAGAAGATAAAATAAACCTAAATAAAAAAAAAAACTAAAATAATGAAAAATAAACTAAATAAACCTAACTTACTAGTTTACTAATTTAAAAATATAAAACATTAAAAAATTTAAAAACTCTAACCATACCAACCACTGAACCAACAACCCTAAATTAAAATCTTTAAAACCCTAAACCCTAAACCCTAAACCTTAAACCTGAAGCCTAAATCATAAACCATAAAACTTAAAACCTAAACCTAAACTAAATAATTGAAACTAAATAAATAATAAAATAAAATAAATAAAATAAACTAAAACCTAAATAAAAGACCTAAACTTAAACATAAAATAAAAAATAAAAAAAAACTAAAATCTATAAAACCCAAACTAAACTAAAATAAAACCTAAGAATAAAATCTAAAAAAAATAAAACTAAACATAAAATAAACAAAATAAAACCTATAAAATAAAATAAAACTAATTAAAACTTAAACTAAGTAATAAACCTAAAAATAATTAAAACCTAAACCCTAAAACAAAAGAACTACCAACATAAAATTAAAATAAACAAAATAAAATAAATTTAAACTAAACTAAAATAAACTAAACCAAAAATAAATAAACCTAAACTAAACCTAAACTAAACTAAAAAAAATAAAATAAACTCAATAAACTATAAAAATAAAACCAAAAATAAACCTAAAAAAACCTAAAAAAAATAAATAAAACCTAAACCTAATAAAATAAAATAAACTAAACATAAAATAATAAAAATAAAGTAACTAAGAATAAACCTACTAAACCTTCTAAAATAAAACTAGTAAAACCAGGAAATAAACCTAAAATAAATAAACTATAAATAAAATAAAAACCAAAATCAAATAAAACCAAAATAAACTAAATATAAATACTAAATAAACTAAATATTTGATTTGCTTAATTAAAATCCTTAGATAAAAACATAAACACTAATCCTACCATTACCCTCCCACACTCTAGGCCACTGGGCCTAAAACCCTAGGCTAAAATCCTAAAACCTACCCTACTGAAACCCACAATGACCCTATTGAAACTCTAATAAACCACAACCTAAAAACCCCAAACTAACCAAACTAAAATAAAAAAAATAAACCTAAATGCATAAAACCAGAAACCCAAACATTAAATAAAAACTATCCAAAAATAAAAAACACTAAACCTAAACTAAGTAACTAAATAAATTAAAAAAAAAACTAAAACCAAAACCTAATAAAGATAAACCCAGAATGGGAAGAACCATGATAAGAACATCACCATCAAGCTTAGTCAGATAAAAGCAGAGGTGATTCTGTGTGGTGGTGGTGGGGATTTGGAGATGCTATTGGGTTTGGGCTATTCAAAGTAGTGGTGGTTATGGAGGCGATGGTTTGACTATGGTGATGGGGGAGATCGAGGATATGTTGGATCCATTTTGAGGTCATGGTGGCTTTGATGGGAATAGGCAAAATTGAAGAATGATTGATTTGATTTACCACTTATGGAACTGTCTTTACAATATAGATAGTTCTAGTTATCTAAGGTTTTTGATTTCCTTAATGCAAATCATTTTATCTCTACTTGTTCTTGTGTTATAAAACTTGTGTTACTTGGTTGATGAAATCGAAAGAAGAAATGTTGAATCAATTTGTTCTCTAAGAAAAACCAAAACCTAAACCCTAGACAACCACAACTAAACCCTAAACCCTAAATCCAAAAAACTTGAAACCCAAATCATAAAACCTTAAACTTAAAAACCAAACTAAAAAAACCCTAAAACCTAAGCCTAAACTAAATGGTAAATAAATAAAACTAAACCTTAAACTAAACCTAAAACCTAAAAACTAAAAAACTAAATAAACTAAATAAAACTAATAAAAAAATAAATAAAATAAAACCTAAATAAATAAATAAAATAAAATAAAACTTAAATAAAATAAAAAATAAACTAAACTAAATAAAAAAAAATGAAGAGACTAAAATAAAAAATATAAAATAAAATAAAAACTAGAGATTTACTTAGTTTTTTTTAAAATCCAAACTAAACCTGCCCTAAATGAAAATCCCACAAACCCTAACTCACACTACCCTACCCTAAACCCTACCTAGGCCCTAAAAACCCTAAATAAACCTACCTAAACCAAACCACAAGCATAAAACCAAAAACCAAACCACAACCACAAATAAACACAAAGCCCAAATTGTAACCCTAAACTAATCTAAACCTAACCCTGAACCCTAGACTAAACCAAGAACTCTAAAATCTAAAAAACCTAAACTTAAACTAAATAAAATGTAAAAATAAACTAAATAGAAAAACCTAAACCTAAATTAAATAAAATAATAAATTAAAACAAAAACATAACCTAAAACCTAAACCTAATCCTAAATATAAAATAAATTAAATAAATAGAAATTAAATGATTAAAAACCTAAACTAAATGAAAAAATAAAATAAACCTAAGTATATAAAATCTAAATAAAATAAAAACTAAACATAAAATAAAAATAAAACAAACCTAAAATAAAATAAAATAAAAACTTAAACCTAAAAAATAAATCTTAAAATAAAACATAAATTTAATAAAAATTAAAACCTAAACCCTAAACTAAACAAAAAACTAAACCTAAAATAAAAATAAAATAAAAAAAGTAAAATTAACCTAAACCTTTAATAAAATAAACTAAACTAAAATAAATAAAACCTAAACATAATCCTAGAATAAACTAAACCTAAACCTAAACTAAATAAAATAAAATAAACTAAAAATAAAACTAAACCTAGGCTAAAAAAAATAAAATGTAAAAAATGAACCTAAAATAAACCTAAAACTAAAAAGAAAATAATATAAAACCTAAAACAGATATAAAAAAATGAAACCTAAACCTAAAAATAAAATAAAATAAAAAACTACTAAAACATGAACCTAAAATAAAACCTAACTAAAAACTAAACTAAAAAAATAAAAAAATAAAATAAATAAACTAAATAAAAATAAAAAAATAAAATAAACTAAAAAACTAAATAAAATAAACCTAAAACTTAAATTAAAAAAACCATAAACTAAATCTTAAACAAAAAAAATAAAATGAACTTGAAATAAAAACATAAATAAAATAAAAATAAACATAAAATAAAATAAAATAAACTTAAAATAAGATAAACTAAAAACTAAATAAAAATAAACCTAAAAATAAACCTAAAATAATAAATAAAACCTAAACCTTAAACTAAAAATGCAAAACCTAAAATAAAATAAAATAAACAAAATAAAATCAACTAAACCTAAATTAAAATAAACTAAACTAAAATAAATAAAAAAACCTAATCCAAATTAACTAAATATAAATAAATCTAATTAATAAAATAAAATAAACTAAAGTAAACCTAAACCTAAACTAAAATAAAAAAATAAAATCTTAAAATAAAACTAAAACCTAAACCTAAATAAATAAAATAAAAATGGACCTAAAAAAAACCTAAATAAAAAAATAAATTAAAATAAAATTATCTAAAATAAACTAAAAATAAACCTAAAAAATAGACTAAAATAAAAAACTTAAACTAAAATAAAAATAAACTTAAAATAAATAAACTAAACTAAATAAAACATAAAATAAAATAAACAAAAATAATTAAATATAATCTAAAATAAACTTAATCCAACTTTACTTAATATAAAAACCATAAACCCTAAATCTAAACCCTAAACCCTAAACCCTAAACCTAAAAACCCAACCAAAATCCAAACCCTAAACAAACCCAAAACTTAAACCTAATAAACTTAACTATACTAAACCCTAAGAATAAACCTTGATGGAGAACATTTCCATCAACCAGCTTTCTAGATCAAAATTTCAGGTGAAGATTTGGCAATTATTGGTGGTGGGGGATCTAACTTGGTGGGTGGAGGTGGTGGTAAGAGCAGGGTGGTCATGGAGGCGAGAGGAGTGAAGTTCTGGTATGGTAGAGATGATCAATATGATGGTGGATCACTAGTTTGTTGGGAACTAGAGAAACTGAAGAATGGCTGATCCTATCTTCTGCTTATGGAATTGTCTTTATAGTAGAGATGGTTCTACTTACATATAGTTTTTTAATTTGCTCTATATGTGCTCATTTTTTATCTATGTCATCACTTGTGTCGTAGAAAACTTGGTGTGTTACTTGGTTGATGGAATCAAAAAGAAGAAATGTTTAATCTAAATTTGTTCTCTGTTAAAAAAAACCAAATACCTTAAAACCTAAACTAAAACTTGAACACTAAACCAAAAACCTAAACCCTAAACCCTAAACCCTAAAAATCCTAAAACTAAACCCTAAACTCTAAAATCCTAAACCCTAACCTAAACCCTAAACCCTACTCTAAACTAAACTTAAAACCTCCAAACCTAAATTAAAAAGCTAAACCTAAACTAAAAAAAAATTATAAACCAAACTAAATAAAATAAAACTAAAATAAAACCTACATACCAAAATCTAAACCTAAAACTAAAATAAATAAAAATAAAATAAAACTAAAATAAATATAAATAAAACTAAATAAAACTAAAATAAATAATAAACTAAACCTAAATAAAAAAAATAAAAAATATCCTAAATAAAATAAATAAAACTAAATAAAATAAACCAATAAACCTAAGAAAATAATAAATAAAATCAAACAATCCTAACGATAAAAAAACAAGAACCTAAACTAAGAAACTAAAATAAAATAAAATTAACCTGTACCTAAATAATAAACTAAATAAAAATAAAACTAAACCAAAATAAAATAAAAAAACCTAAACTAAACTAAAAAAAAATCAAATGAACCTAAGAATAAAAAGCCTAAATGAAATTAAAACTAAACTTAAAATAAAAAAAGGAAACCTAAAAATAAAATAAAAACCTAAACCTAAACCTAAACCTAAAAATATAAAACAAAACCTAAACCTAAAAAAGAAATTAAAAATAAAACTAAATTAAAAAATAAACTTAAAATTAAACCTAAACCTAAAAAATAAACTAAAATAAAATACCTAAATAATAATAAATAAACCTAAAATAAATAAACTAAATTAAATTTAAATAAAAATAAACATAAATTTAAATAAAAAATAATATAAACTAAAATAAATAAAAAATAAATTAAATAAACCAAAACATACCAGTTTACTTAATTAAAATAAATAAATAAACTAAATAAAATAAAATAATGACAAAACCATAACCCTAAATCACATGCTAAACTAAGATCAAACTATAAACCCAAACCTACAAACCATATAAACACCTAAAACCCTAAACCTAACCTAAAGCCTAAACCTAAACCCTAAACCCTAAACCTAAACTAAACCCTAAGACCATAAACCCTAAACCTTAACTAAACCCTAAACTAAAAACCATAAAACTTAAACCTTTAAACCCTAAAACCAACCCCTCCCCTATGGCGTTCTCATTCTTTGGTGATTTTGAATCCCTTTTTGGTGCTCATCCCCAAATGGAGATTTTCTAGCTTTGGCCTTAGTTTGATTGAACTCAAAGGCTTGAATGGCATCGGCCATTTTGATGCTTCATCATTGACCATGGCTTCTGATTATTGCTTGGGCTCCACCTCAAATTATGGATTCTTTACTAGGGCATCGACACTTTAGGCACTAATGCTTATACTAAATCATTTAAGTAAGCTCTGGTAAAACACCTCCCTCTGTTGATTTGAATCATTTTGATGTCTTTTAGAGGTTTGTCATTGTAATGTGCTTGATGGATATTGAGTTGGCAAAACCATAGCTTGAGTTTTATTGGGCTCCACCTCAGATTTTGGATGCTTGCTAGGCATCGACACTTTGGGGCTTGGCTAAAGATGCTTCTTATACTAAATCTTTTAAGAGCGCTCTAGTAAAATTCTCTCTATATTATTGAGTTAATCTCATTTTGATGTCTTTAGAGGTTTGTCTAATGTGCTCTGATGTGGATGTTGAAAAGTTGGCAAAACCATTTAAATTTTCTCTTATCGATAAATTTGCTTTGCGTCATTTGAATTTGGATAAGATCTACTTTTTTTCCAAAATCTCAAGCTTACGGGTTCTTTCTTGATTGGTCTTATTGAACTTCAGTATATACTAATTGAACTTTCTAATGATCTGGATGATTCACATGTTTTTTTGTGTCATTCTTATTTCCTCTTTAATTATCAAATGCATTTGTTGAAGTGGTCATTTTAACATTATGGGGATATCTCTAATGTCCCTATGTGGTTATCTCTTCCTAATATGCACATTCATTTTGTTACCCATCATGTGCTTTGCTATTTGGGCTTTATTTGGTTGGCCTCTTCGACCAGTGACCATTTACCCTTATGGATCAGATCCTTGGAATTAGATATAACTAAAAGATACCCTAAGGAAGTTTGAATGGGCTTTGAAAAATATGGGTATTCCCAAAATGTTGAATTGGAGAACCTTCCAGTTTTTTATTCCAACTGTAAAATTCATAATCATGATAATTCGAATGTTTTATTCTCCATCCCACTTAAAAAATTAAATCCTCTAAAGAATGTTGTTCCTACCCATAAGTGAAACTACTTTTGTTTTGGCCTCATCTAAGAATGGTATTCTTTATTAAGGTTGATTCCTTGGATATCAGGGTTAATCATGTTGAAAAAGTTATGGTTCCTACTGTTGATATAGATTCAATTGATTTTCAAAATGGGAAGGATGATTTACCACTTTTTCCTTATTTTAATTTAAATATTTCTAATGTGAGAGAATAAATTTTCAAAATTTTTTGGAAGACAATTTTGTTTCCTCTATTCTATTTCTTCATTATGTAATGAGGTTTAATATTGAACTTTAAATGGTTCTAAATCATCACTGTCTCTCATTTCTAATATTGATATTCAGGTTAATCCTACTTTTAAACTTAATATGGATTTGGAAGAGGGTGAACACTCCTCCAAACACTTAGAAAAGTTTCCTAAATTTGTGACCAATGTTACTAAATCTTACTCGGACGATGACTCTAGGGAAAAATTATTTTCAAACTTATCATGCTAAAAGAAAAAAAGTGTTAAAATTACTCTCCAAAATTGTCCAAAAGCACTAGATCTACCTCTCACTCCTCTCTTAATTAAACCTTTGCTTAGCCCCTATTTATTTTACTTATGTTTAATTTTTTGTTTGAAATGTTAGAGGGATTACCCTCTCTATTCATAATCATATTAGAAATCTTCATGATCATAATATTTATTTACTATTATTCTGAGCCTCTTATTCATGCTAATAAAATTAATAATGTTGCTAGAATGATCACTTTGATAAATTTTTCTCTAATGTTAGTAATAAGATTTGGTGTTTTGGAATAATTTTATTGAGGTTTCAATTATTGATGATTTTAACAAGTTCTTAATGCTCAAATCTCTTATGGTGACTATTGTGTTTTGGGCTCTTATTTATGCATATTTTATAGATCTGGTAGAAATCTTCTTTGGGATAATTTGAGGAATTTTGCTACCTGGTCAACAAACCTTGGTTTTGTGGGTGGTGATTTCAACACTATTTTATTCTCTCTTCTGAATGAAGTGGGCTCTCTAATATTCATTCTATGAAAGATTTTTTCCAATATGATCCTTGATTGTAATTTGATTGATATTAAGGTTTCTAATTATACTTGGAAAAACTCTAGACTTTGGCAAAGGTTGGACTGGATTCTTTTAATGCTCATTAGATTACTCAATGCCATATTACTTATGATGATCATTTAAGAGAACCTTGTCTGATCATACTCCTCATTTGGTTTTTATTAAAGATAATTCTAATATATTACATAAATCCTCTCCTTTTAGATTTCAAAATGTGGATTCTATATTGATTTTTTTTTGATGTTGTGGCTAATAATTGGAAAGCCCATTTACATCCTGATAATTTGATTATGGGGATGAATAGACTTTGGTTTAAACTTAAAAGACTTGAACAAAATTTGGGTTGGTGGAACAAGCATTGTTTTAAAAACCTTTTTGCTAATATTAAACATATGGAAAAATTGGTTTATGATCTTGAAGTCTCTGCTATGTTTGATCCTTCTAAGATTAATGACTTCACTAAGACGAAAGACAAACTTGTTAACTTCCAAAATATGGAAGAGACTTACTTGCACCAAAAAGCTGCTAGTAAGCATATTATCGATGGCGATAGGAATACTAGGTATTTCCATGTTTTAGCTTATAAAAATAGAGCTTTAAATAATATTCAAAAAATTAAAGATGATAATGGTGTTAGGATAACAAAGAATAATGATATTAAGTAATCAATTATTAATTACTTTAGAAATATAATTAATAAGAGTTGCTCTTATGAAGTTATTTATAAATCACTTTAGATTCTTTCTATTATTACAAATGATGGTAATGATTTTGCTTACCATCGTGCCTAATGAAAATGAAACTTTTAAAGTCCTTAATAGCATGAATATAGATTTTTTTTACTGGTTCAGAGGGTTTCACTACTCAATTTTTTTTACAAATGTTGGTTTATCATTAAAAATGATTTGATTGAGGCTATATTTGATTTTTTTAAAGGTAATGTAGATATTTTTCTAGTACTTATCATTCTCATACCTAAGAAAGAAAATTTGGACTATTGGGTGATTTTAGACCTATTAGTCTTTGCACCTTCTTCAATAAGTTGATTTCCAAAATTCTAACCAACAAGCTTAGTCCTTTACTTAATAAAATTATCTTTCTCAACCAAACTAGTTTTATTAGAGGTAGATCTATTCTAATAATATTTTTCAGAATTAATTCATGATCTTGATGCCACTAGAGGTGGCAACATTCTTTTCAAATTATATATTATCAAAGCCTTTGTTAACATTTCTTGAGACTTTCTTTTCCATATTCTGAATTTATTTGGGTTTTCTAATAAATTTATTTATTTTATTAAAAATTGTATTAATAATGCCTGGTTTTCAATTTTCTTAATGGGGAAGACTTGTGTTTCTTTCTCTCTTCCCATGGCTTAAGACAAGGGGATCCTTTATCTCCTCCTTTATTTATTATCATTGTTGAGTACTTATCTAGAAACATCAATAATTTATTCTTTAACAAGCCTTGTATGTACTATAGAACTATTGGTGGTCTTCCCATTTTCCATTTAAGCATTGCATATGATTTCATTATTTTTTTGCAATGCTTCTATTCATCATATCAAGCATCTCAAGTATTTTCTAAATAAATTTGGTAGAGAAAGTAGCCTTTCTATCAATGAGAACAAAAGCTATTTTATCACTTCCTCTCATATCTCCAATAATAAAATCAATTAAATCTGCATATCGCTAATTTTAAGCATCAACACTTACCTCTAAAGTACATGGGTGCTCCTCTCTTTAAAGGCCAAAATGATACCATCTCTTTGATGAGTTAATTCAAAAAATTTTAAATAAAATTTTCATTTGGGAATTCCATTTACTTTCTTTTGGTGGCGCTCACTATTCTTAAAAGCACTCTCAATTCAATGCCTCTTTATTTGATTCAAACTATTATCCCCACTAATGCCACTCTCACCAGAATTAATCAATTGCTTAATAAATTTTTTGGGGCTCCAATAACTCTACCAAAAAAATGGATTGAACATCTTGGCCTAAATCTTGTGGTCCTTTGGGTGAAGGTGCTCTAGGTTGCAAATCTATTCATGAAGCTATCACCGCATTTTGTCATAAGCTATGGTGGAATTTTAGAAAAAAATAGCCTTTGGGCTAATTTTATGATGTAAAAAATTTTGCCAAGGTAAACACCCTCTTATGCTTATAAAGTTGGTGACTCTCAGCTTTGGAAAAGGCTTTGCTCCATTATATGAGTTATCGAATCTTTAATATCTTGGGATATTCATTCGGGTACTTCTTTCTTTTGGCAAGACAACTAGGCTGACAATGGCTCCATTGACACTCTTTTATCTACCCACTCTACTACTGCTATCAAAGTTAACTCTTTATCGCTTAATAATAATTGGAATGAAAGTAAACTTGAGAATTATATCCATGTTTCTCTTTTTGACAATTTAAGAAATATCATTTCTTCTAACAAACTTGATCAAATTCTTTTAAGCTTTCTTATAATGGTGATTTTGTTCTTAAAGAGGTTTGGAATTTTATTAGAGATAAGAAAACCCCTCAATGTCTTTATTAAACTTTGGAACAATATCATTCCCATTTCTATTGGTTTTAGCTTGGAGGGTTTTGAATAACATTATTCCTATTGACACTTTGCTCTACTAAAGGGTTTTATTTACCATCAAAATGTTATTGTTGCTTTCATATTGAAAATGTAAATCATGTTATTGTTAATGGTGCTATTGCTTCTAAATTATGGCTTTGGAATGATGATTTATTTAATTCCAACCATTTTCATGGTTCTTTTCTTTATATCAACTTCTTGAAGTTTGTTTCAAAAAAAACTATGAAAGGTCATATCAAAGTTTTAATTACTTACTTACTCTTCGTTCATCTATGGATATAAATGATGCTAAATATCATGGCACTCCTATGAACCATAAAATGATCCTGGCTAGAACTAAAGAAAAAAAATTCATAGTCTGTTTAATGCCAATCTTATTAGTAAGATTTATTTTAGAGGCAATAAATTGGTGGCTAAAAATTTACGTATCATTATGCTTAGCTTGAACCCTTATAAAAGTGCTAGGATTATCCATTGGATCAAACCTAAAGACAACTTGATTAAAGTAAATACTGATGGTTCTGTAGCTTCTAATAAATATGGTTGTGGTGGTATCCTTAGGGATTCTAAAGGTACTGTCATTTTTGCTTTTGCCTATCCTCTCAAAGCTTGTTCTATTATTTTTGCTGAGCTTAAAGCTTTTGAAATTTGTTTGAATAGTGTTTTCTCAACATCTGGATTGAAGTTGATGCTCTCTTACTTCTTGACATGCTTAATTCCAGTAGAAATGGGAATGTTGAATTATTTTATCTCCTTAATCATACAAAAGATCTTTTTTCTCAAGTTTATTTTAAAATTTCCCACAACCTTCATGAAAGTAATGCTTATGTTGATTTCTTGGCTAATTTAGGTGCCAACTAAATTGAGTTCACATTGTTTGACAACCAAACATTGCCTAAACTATTAAGAGGCTTGGTTAATCTAAATAATATTGTATTGTCTTATCTAAAAATATAATTTCTTGTCTTGGTTTCTTTTGTGTTGGTTTTTTATGAGCCTTTGCTTTTGTTTGCCCTTTGTACAACCCTCCTTAGGTTGTTTTTGTTTACTTATTTTCACTCTTTCGCTAGTGCGGGTTGTTACTTTTGACCTTTTACTTTTGGGTTAGCCTAGTGTTTACTCCCTGGTGGTTATTGTCATTATAACCTAGGTTGATTTGGTTTTTTTGGCCTGGTGGTTGCAGTCTGCCTGGTTTGGTTTTTACCACATTTTTTCCTTGGTTGTTTTTGATAACCTCCTATTGGGTTGTGGCTTTGTCTTCTGTTTCTTTTTCCTCCTGTATGGGTTTTGCCTCATTTTAGGGCTGGTTGCTCACTTACCAATTTTTGATCCGCCACTGTGGTTATTGAATGGGTGGTTTTGTTGGCTGGCTGGGTTAACCAACAGTGTTGGCTGGTTATGTTCATTGGGTAGTTCATAGTTTTGGCTATTATTTCCTCTTCTGTTGGTGACATATCTAGGGAACTATTGGTGGTTTAGTTATGGCTTCATTTTGGAATGGTGGGGGTTTTCGTTTGGCTATTTCTTTCTCTATCTTGTTGACTAGGGTTGGTGGTCAATTTTACTGATTCTATTTTGTTTCTTTTGGTTTTGGTTTTGTCCAACTTTTATTTTATCCTTTCTCTCTTGGTTGCAGCATCATTGGGTTTGGTTATTATTTTAGGTTGGCTAGTTTAGGCTATTTGGTGGCTATTTTTTTTCTGGCTATCTTGGGTGATTTTGGCTTGATGCCTAATGTTGATCTTTACATTCAATTAGGTTTTTTGCTATTGTGGTGATTGGCTAGGAGGCTATGTTGGCTGGTTATATTGGTTGGTTTTTTCTCTATTGTGTAGTGTTTTGATGGGGATCTTTCCTTTGTTGGTTACTAATGATGGGTTGTTCTCTGGTGGCTACCTTATGGATGTTTTACTTAGCTACTTTGGTAGGAGGACTTTTAGTTGTCCTTGGAATTTTGGTTGGCTGCCTTTCTCTTTATTGATTTTTTTTCTTCTTCTTGGCAAATTTTTCGTAACCTTTTGCTATGTTGATCCTTCTGAATTGGGATTTTTGGTTTATGGTGGTTGGTGGCTGCCTTTGGCTTCCTTTTTGTGTGTCTTGGTCTTAGTTGTTGGCTTGTTAAGGTATCTTGGTGGTGGTTTTGGGTTCGGTTGGTTCCATTAGCTTGGCCAATGATCTGTTGTAACTTCTAGGTTGTTGGCTTTATGTGATTGGCCTGTTGTGGATTTTAGTTGGTGGGTTGGTTACTAAATGGATATTAGCTAGTTGTTTTCTCTGTTTATTTGGTGCAGGACTGGATCACTATGGACTACTTTCCTTGGATGGTTCTTTGCTATCATATGGCTATGATGGCTTTGATGTTACTCACCTCCTCTCTTTGGTTGGTAGCTTTAGATTGTAACTTCTTATGAAGTTTGGATGCTCATATGCATTGTTCCCTTGAGATGATCTTAACTTAGCATAAGCCTTTTCTTTCTCAGCTCTTTCCTTTTGCTCTCTTTATCCTTATCCTTTTAGCTATGACTTTTTCCTTGGTAGTGTTTTTTGCAGAATTCTTTAATAGGTTGAAACTTTACCAAAGGCCTGGTCATTTCTCAGTCATCCCTACTGTTGTTGCTATGGAGCTTGCTTATCTTGCTTTCTCAAAGGAATCATGAACTACTGCTGACTCAACCTTTTTCTATTTTCATGCTTTATTTTGTTTGACTGTGTCATTTTGCTCTCATGCTTTTTAGTTGTTGTTTTTGCTCTTTTTTCTTTTCTTCTTCTAATGTACTTAGATGAGGGTTTAGCTCTTTAGGTTTTGTAGCATAATGAGGGTAGAATTAGCTTTATCCTTTTGGGACATATTTTCCTTTTATGGTAATAAAATTCTAACTTTTCCAAAACCCTAAACCCTAAATCCCCAACTCTAAACCTAAAAAAAAACACTAAATCTTAAACCATAAACTAACACTAAATCCAACCAAATCCCAAAACCTTAAACCTAAAACCTAAACCAACCCATCTTAACCCTAAAACCTCCAAACCCCACCCAAAATCTAAACCCACCCTAAACCCTAACCATGACCTAAACCCTAACCCCTAAGCCATAAAACCTAAAACCCTAAACACTAAACACTAAACTGTAACCCTAAAACCCTAAACCTTAAACCTTAAACTAACCCTGCACCCAGATTGCCTAAACTAACCCAATGCTAAAGCCTAAAGGCTAAAGCCTAAAGCCTAAACCCTGACCCTAAACCCTAAAACCTAAACCCTAAAACCATAAACCCTAAACCCTAAACCCTAAACCATAAACTTTAAAAACCCTAAACCCTAAAAACCTAAAAAACTTAAACCTAAACTAAATAAATCCTAAAGAGAAAATTAATAAATAAAACCAAAACCTAAATAAAAGATAAAATAAAATAAAATAAAAACCTAAACCTAATCCTAAAAATAAAATAAAATAAACTAATTAAAATAAATAAAATAAATAAATAAACCTAATATTAAACTAAAAAATAAAATAAACTTAAGAATAAAAACTTAAATAAAATAAAACTAAATGTAAAATAAAATAAAATAAACCTAAAATAAATTGAAAAATAATAAAATAAACTAAATAAAACCTAAACCTAAAATAAACCTAAAATAAATAAAAAAAAATAAAACATAAACCTAAACCCAAGAATGGGCAAACCTTGATGGCAAGAACATCAACTCAACTCAGTCTAGATCCTGGTGGTCGGTGGGAGGCTTATCATAGTGGTGGTGGGGGATCTGGAGGTGTTGGTGGATATGGAGGTGGTGGTCGTAGCAATGGTGGTTATGGAAGCAGGAGGAGTGATGGAGGATACAACCGTGGTGGTGGCAGAGGGAGAGATCAAGGATATGATGGTAGATCCTGCTACTCAGGAGGCCAAGGTGGTTCTGATGGGACAGAAGAAAGCGAAGAAATTGATCGCCTTATGGAACTGTGTCTTTAAATTGGATATGATTCTAGTTATCTAGGGTTTTTGATTTGATCTATGTGCGCTCATTTACTATCTATGTTGTCACTTGTGTCTTATAAAACTCGGTGTGTTACTTGGTTGATGAACTTGAAAAGAAGAAATGTTGAATTTGAATTTGTTCTCTATTAAAAAAATAATCAAAAACTCTAAACCCTAAACCTAAAACCTAAACCCTAAACCTAAACCTAAACCAAAAACTACCAACCCTAAAACCACCCTAAACCCTAAACCCTAAACTCCAAACCCTCCAAACCCTAAACCAACCATCCCACCCTAAACCCTAAAAACCCTAAACCCTACTCCATCCATAAACCTAAACTAAACCCTAAACCCTAAAACCTAAACCTAAAACTAAACCTAAACTAAATAAAACCTAAAATAAAATAAATAAAACCTAAACCAAATTAAAATAAAATAATAAAATAATAAATAATTAAACTAAAAAACCTAAACCTAAATAAAATAAAATAAAACTAAATAAAATAAAATAAATAAAACCTAAATTAAATAAAATAAAACTAAACCTAAAGTAAAATAACCCTAAACCTAAACTCTAAACCCTAATAAAATAAATAAAACAAAATAAAATAAAATAAAAAATAAAAAATAATAATAAACTAAAAGATAAAAAAAATTAAAAAATTAAAAAAAATTAAAAAAACTACAAAAACTAAAAAAAATTTAAAATTAAATTAGAAACTAAAAAAAAAACTAGAAACCCCCCTTCGCCTAGCACTCTGGCAATTTCGGGATTCCTCATGTGTTGTTGTCCTTGTTATGGCTTCTTGGTGAGTGTTTGAACATTTTTTTCTCTTGGATTCCATTTAGATTATCGGCCTTAGGCTGATCTCGACCTATTTTGGTCTGTCACGACTCATGGCATCGACTTCTTCCAATCCATGGGGTAAATCCCATGAGTTGGGATCCTCTAGGCATCGAGTTTTGGGTATTCTCTAGATTACCTGTTACTAAATCTTTCAAAGATGCTTTAACTAAGAACTCCTCCACCAGCCTCCTCTAAATTTGGTTCATATATAATGTTTAAAGGTACTCGGCGATTATGATTTCAAATGTTGATATTGAAAGATTAGCTGAACCTTTTATTTTTCTTTGATTGGAAAGTTTTCCTTCAAACACCTAATATGGAAGATATTCATTCTTTTTTTTTCACAACTTAAATTTATGGTTCTTTTCTAGGTTGATTGATGTGAGGCATGTTATGATTAAACTTTCTAATGATCTTGATTATGGAAGAATTTTTATCGGCATTCTTGCTATATTTTTAAATGTCAAATGCATATTTTGAAGTGGACGCCTATGTTTGATGTTAATGAAGAGTCTCTTATTGTTCCCATTTGGATTTCTTTTCCTAACATGTGGATTCATCTATTTAATCATCAGATTCTTTATGCTATTGGGTCAAATTTTGGTCAGCCTTTGCAAGTTGATCAAGCAACAACTACTTTTTCTAGACTGTATGTTGCTAGAATTCTTGTAGAGATTGATATTACTAAAAAATATCCGAAAGAAATTTGGTTGGGTTCAGAATTGCAGTTATTTTCAGAAAGTTATTTTTGAGAACTTTCCCAATTTTTGTAATCATTGTAAGATTCATGGGCATGAAATTTTTGAATGTTTTATTGCACATCCATCTCTTAGGAAGAAAATCACCAGTAAGAATTCGATTGTTGAAAAAACTGATGATTCTTTCAAGTTGGATAAAGAGAAATCTAATTTTCAAAATTCTAATGTTTTGCAAAACCAGATTTCTAAATCTTCTAAAAAAGTTTTTTACCTATTAATGATTTGTCTAATGCACAAGGTAATTTTGATGTTTCTGAAAAAGTTTTAACTAATAATCATGCTCTAAGTGTTTCTTTTGATGATTCTATTAAGGGAAGACTTTAGAGGTTGTGGTTAATGATTCTATTGGTTTGGATGTTGTGCATAAGTCCTTTCATGATGATGGTTTGAATATTATTGATGCTAACACCATTTCTTCCAATTGGATGTTGTTTCTCTTTCTCCTATGTCTTCTTTAGATCATGGGAAAGAGATTATTTCTTCCTTCTTTGATTGAGAATGGCGGTGAAAAGATTGTTCTTATTTCTAATATTTTAACTTTTGGTCACGATAATCTTGTTAATATTGGTGATCCTTCTTTATAAAATAAGATTTAGATACACGTGATAATTCTCTCATTGTTAAAGTTCTATTTGGTTCAAAATGATGGTTTTCTCTATGGTGGTAATTCTATTCAAAATTTTGGTAATATGCTATGTTTTCTAAAGGATTGGAATCTTATTTTAATTCCTTACATGAAGTTTGTAGTAAAAATCTGGATTTTGCTTCTCTTGATTCTTTTACAAATGAAGACACGGAGGATACTCTTCAAATTTTGTTGGAAGGTGAAAATTTTGATAACTTCCTTCTTAATAAAGCTCTTTTAGCTCCTTTTTTCACTTCTAATTCAGAAATGAATACTATTTTTTATTTTCCTTTATCTAATGCCTTTTATAACAACACTGATTCATTTTTGCATGGAGATTTTTTGGAGAAAGGGAATGGTTATAAAACTTATAAGAAGAAAGGAAAAAAGTGTTCTGATTTATGCCCCTCCTCACTTGTAGGGTTACTCTATAAAGCATCTGGAAATAATATCTCATCCTTGGGAGGTGTTTCTTTGTCTAGTTTTATCTATGTTGGTTGAGCTTTTCTATGTGTTTTCTTGCTAGCTAGAGTATTGGCTTCTTAATTTTTCTTTCTTCTAGCTTGGTGTTTTTGGCTTCATGTTCACTGGTTTTTTTTGGTGCCCTCTGGTTGGTTTCTTCTTTTCTCTATTTTGTGTTGGTTTTGTTCTATTGGTTTGCCTCTCTTTGGTTGGTGCTTTGCTCTTTGTTGGTGGTAGGTTGGGCTTTCATCCTTGGCATGTGGTTTGTCCCTTGGTTGGTTTCTCTAGCTTTTATTTTAGATTGGCTTCTCTTTTTTTGTTGGTTTGTTTCTTGCTCTTTCCGGCTATTTTTCTTGGTGCTCTATTGTTTTCTTTCCTTTGGTCCTTGGTGGCTTTGATTGGTGTTGTAGTGGGCTCTATTGGCTTTATCTTTGAGGGCTCTTTTCTTTTTTTTGGGTTGTCAGTTTCTTTTCTCCCACTTTTTAAGAGGTGTTCATATTTGGTTTTGTTGGGAATGCCTTATGTTAATTTTTTCTATTGCTTTCCTCTCTCTTTTTGTTTCCATAGCTTCACTTTTTCTTTGGTTGGGTGGCTATTATGATAGGTTTGAATTTTTATTTGGCTGGAATGGCTATCATGATATGATGAATTTTATTTCCTTTGATAATTTTATGGTTGGTGACTTTTCCTATTTGTAACCCATCTTTGAAGCTGGATGGATTTGATTCCCCTCATTATTGTGATTATCCTTCTTTCCTCATATATCAACCTGAGTTTTTTCTCTTAATGTTTTTTGATCTCCTTCTATGAGATTTCTAGGTTGTAGATTCTCATTTCTAGTCTCTTTCTTCTTCTTCTTCTTGAGGAGCTGGAGTCATACCGATGGTCTCCTCTTTCTTAGATGGTTAGAGTTATCTTCAGCTGTGTTTAATTTTCCTTTGGTTCTTCGTCTCTTTGGAGGTTCTTTTGAGCTCGGATTCTTCCCCTTTTTTTGTTTTGCTTAGCTTTTATTTGTTTTTTCCTTATTTTTTATTCCTCTTTAATCTATTAGTTTAGGGACTAAACTCTTTAAGATTCTCCTGTAGCTCATTTGAGCAGTAGTTTTTTCTTTTTGAGTTTAGTCTCTAATAAGGACTCTTGTTTCTTTTTTTCTTTCTGAGCAATAAATTCTTTTTAGTTTAAAAAAAAATCCTAAACCCTAAAACCTAAAACCCTAAACCCTAAACCTAAATACAAAGAACCTAAAACCTAAACCTAAACTAAACTAAATAAAACCTAAAAACAAAATAAATAAATAAAAACCAAAAGCTAAATAAAATAAAAAATAAAAAACCTAAACTAAAACCTAAACCTAAAAATTAAGAAATATAAAAAATAAATACTAAACTAAAATAAAATAAATAAAAACCTAAACTAAACTAAAAAATATAACCCTAAATATAAAAAACCTAAATAAAATAAAAACTAAATAAAATAAAAATAAAATAAACATAAATAAAATAAAATAAATAAAAAACTAAATAAAACCTAAACCTAAAAATAAACCAAAAATAAAACCTTAAAAAAACCTAAACCATAAACTAAAAAACCTAAACTTAAAATAAACAAAATAAAAAACCTAAGACTAAATTAAAATAAACTAAACTAAAATAAATAAACCTAAACCTAAATCAAAATAAACTAAACCTAAACCCTAAACTAAATAAATAAAATAAACCAAAATAAACCTAAACTAAAAAATAAAACCTAAAAATAAACCTAAAATAAAACCTAAAACTTTAACCTAAAAAAATAAAATAAAAACCTAAACCTAAACCTAAAAATAAAAAATAAAACCTAAACATTAAAAATAAAATAAAAATAAAACTAAACTACAAAATAAACATAAATCTAAACATAAACCTAAAAAAATAAACTAAAATAAAAACCTAAACAAAAATAAATAAACTAAACTAAATAAAAATAAAAAATAAATAAATAAAATAAAATAAATAAAATAAACTAAATAAACATAAACCTACTTTAAAATTTAAACTCTAAACCCTAAACCTAAACCTAATAAACCTAAAACCTACCTAACCTAAACCCTAACCCTAAATAAACAAATAAAAAAAATAATAAAACCCTAACTAACCATAAACCTAAACCCTAAACCCTAAACCTACAACCCTAAACCCTAAAACCTAAAACCCTAAACCATAAACTCTAAACCCTAAAGCCTAAACCCTAAACCCTAAAATCATAAACCTTAAACCCTAAACCTTAAACCCTAAACCCTATAACCTACAACCCTAAACCCTAAACCTAAAACCTAAAAACCTGAACCCTAATCCCTAAACCCTAAACCCTAAACCCTAAACCCTAAACCTAAACCCCAAACCCTAAACACTAAACCCTAAACCCTATACCCTAAGCCCTAAACCCTAAACTGTAAAAAGCTAAAAGCCTAAACATAAACTAAATAAAACATAATAATAAAATAACTAAATAAACCATAAACAAAAAAAATAAAAATTGAAATAAAATAAAAACATAAACATAAACCTAAAAGAAAATAAAATAAAAAATAAAAACTAAAATAAACTAAATTAAATAAAAACCTAAACTAAAAAAAAATAAAAAACCTAAATAAAATAAAACTAAACCTAAAATAAAAATAAAATAAACCTAAAATAAAATAAAATAAAAAGTAAATAAAACCTAAATAAAATAAAAATAAAAATAAACCTAAATAAAATAAAAAAATAAAAAAACTAAAATAAATAAAAAATAAACAAAATAAACATAAACCTACTAGTTTACTTAATTTAGAAGGGGCAAAAAAAATAAAAAAACCTTCGCCCTAAAACTAATCCCTAAACCTAAACATAAACCCTAAACCCTAAATCCTAAACCCTAAAACCATAAACCCTAAACCCTAACCCTAAACCCTAAACCCTAAACCCTACACCCTATACCCTAAAACCTAAACCCTAAACCCTATAACCTAAACCTAACCCTAAACCTTTAATCCTAAATACCTAAAAACCTAAACCTAAACTAAATAAAACCTAAACAAAAATTAAATAAAAAAACCTAAGCCTAAAGAAATAAAAAATTAAATTAAATTAAATAAAAACCTTATCTAAAACCTAAAAAAATAAATTAAAATAAAAATAAAAAATAAACTAAAATAAAATAAATAAAAGCCTAAACTAAACTAAAAAAATAAAATAAACCTAAGAATAGAAAACCTAAATAAAATAAAAACTCAACGTAAAATAAAAAATAAATTAAAATTGAAAGAAAAACCAAAAACTGAAACATAAACCTAAAAATAAAACCTAAAAAATTAAAAAATAAAACCTAAACCCTAAACTAAAAGAAAACCTAAACCTAACATAAAAATAAAATAAATAAAGTAAAATAAACTTAAACCTAAACTAAAATAAAGTAAACTAAAATAAATAAAACCTAAAATAAACTAAACCTAAACTTAAACCTAAATTAAATAAAATAAAACAACTAAAAGTAAACCTAAACCTAAACTAAAAAATAAAACCTAAAAATAAACCTAAAATAAAAACCTATATGCTAAACCTAAATAAATAAATAAATAACCTAAACTAAACCTAAAAATAAAAAATAAGACATAAACCTAAAAAATAAAATAAAAATAAAACTCAACTAAAAAATGAACTTAAACCTAAACCTAAACCTAAAAAATAAACTAAAATAAAAAACAAAATAAATAATAAACTAAATAAAATTAAAAAATAAACCTAAATAAAAATAAAAAATAAAGTAAACTAAAATAAATAAAAAATAAACTAAATATACTAAATAAACTAAAACCTACAGTTTTACTTAATTTTTTTTAAAAACCTTAAACTCTAAATCCTAAACCCTAAACCTTAAATCCTAAAAGCATAAATCCTAAAACCCTAAACTCTAAACTCTAACCCTAACCCAAACCCAAAACCCTAAACCCTAAACCCTAAAACTTAAACCCTAAACCCTAAACTAACTTAAACCCTAAACTTTAAACCCTAAACCCTAAACCCTAAACACTAAACCCTAAACCCAAAAATCCTAAACCCTAAACCCTAAACTAACTCAAAGCCTTAAACCCTAAAAACCCTGAAAACCCTAAACCGTAAAGCCTAAACTCTCAAACCTAAGCTTACCCTAAACCCAAAACCCAAAAAACCCTAAAGCATAACACTTAACTTTAAACACTAAACCCAAAAAACCTAAACCCTAAATCCCTAAACCTTAAACCTTAAACCCTAAACCCTAAACTATGAATTCTAAAAACATAAAACCTAACCCTAAACTAAATAACACCTAAAAATAAAATAAATAAACTAAAACTAAAATATAATAAAATAAAAACCTAAAACTAAACCCAAAAAAAGGAAAATAAAAAAATAAAATAAATTAAAATAAAATAAATAAAAACCTAAACTAAACTAAAAAAATAAAATAAACCTAAGAATAAAAAACCTAAATAAAATAAAAATAAAATAAACCTAAAATAAATTAAAATAAAAACTAAATAAAACCTAAACTTAAAAAATAAACCTTAAAATAATACATAAAAATAAATAAAAAATAAAACCTAAACCCTAAACTAAAACAAAACCTAAACCTAACTTAAAAATAAAATTAATAAAATAAAATAAACCTAAAAATATAACCTAAAAATAAATAAATAAAATAAACCTAAACCATAAACAAAAAATAATTTAACCTAAAAAAAATAAAATAAACAAACTAAAATAAACCTAAACCTATTTTAAAATAAATTAAACTAAAATAAAAAAAACCTAAAATAAACTAAACCTAAACCTAAACCTAAACTAAATAAAATAAAATAAACTTAAAATTACCCTAAACCTAAACTAAAAAAATGAAACCTAAAAATAAACCTAAAATAAAAACCAAAAACCTAAAACAAAAAAATAAAATAAAAACATAAACCTAAACATAAAAATAAAAAATAAAACCTAAACCTAAAAAATAAAATAAAAATAATACTCAACTAAAAAATAAACCTAAACCTAAACCAAAAAAATAAACTAAAATAAAAACCTAAACTAAAATAAATAAACCTAAAATAAATAAACTAAATTAAATAAAAATAAAAAATTAACTTAAATAAAAATAAAAAATAAAGTAACTAAAATAAATGAAAAATAAACTAAATATACTAAATAAAAATAAACCTATCAATTCACTTAATTAAAAAACCATAAACCCTAAATAAACCTAAATCCTAAAACCTAAACCCTAAACCCTAAACCCTAAAAGCGTAAACCCTAAAACCTTAAACACTAAACCATAAACCTTAATCCTTAAACCCTAAACCTTAACCTTGAACCCCAAACCCTAAACCTAAACCTAAAGTAACTAAATAAATTAAAAAATAAACCTAAACCCTAAAACCTAATAAACTTAAACCTAAACCTAAACCCTAAGAATGGGTAGAACCTTGATAGGAACATCACCATCAACTAGGCTCGGCCTAGATCGGAGGCTAAGGAGTGGTGGTTATCAAGGGGTGGGGGGATCTGAGGGTGGATATGGAGGTGGCCGAGAAGTGGTGGTTATGGAGGAGAAACGATGAAGGTTACGTGGTGGTGGCGAGGGAGAGATCCGCATATGATCATGATCCGCTACTCGAGAGGGTGGTTTGATGGGAACTGAGAAATCAAGAATGGCCGATCCGTTTAATGGATCCATGTCTAATAGAGATGGCTCTAGTTATCTAGGGTTTTAATTTGTTCTATGCTCATTTTTTATCTATGTCCTCACTTGTGTCTTAGAAAACTTGGTGTTTACTTGGTTGATGAAATTGAAAAGAAGAAATGTTGAATCTGAATTTTTTTCTATTAAAAAAAACCAAAACCCTAAACCCTAAACCATAAATCCTAAACTAACCCTAAACCCAAAACCTTAAACCCTAAACCCTAAAACATAAACCCTAACCCCTAACATTACTCATAAACCCTAAACCCTAAACCCTAAACCCAAAAAAACCCTAAACCCTAAAACCCCTAAACCTTAAAGCCTAAACCCTAAACCTAAACCCTAAACTAACCTTAAACCCTAAGATAACCCTAAACCCTAAACCCTAAATCTTAAATCATAAAAACCCTAAACCCTAAAGCCTAAACATTAAACCCTAAACCCTAAACCCTAAACCCTAACCCTAAACCCTAAACCCTAAACCTTAAAACCCCAAAACCATAAACTTAAATCTAAAAAACCAAAAAACCCAAACCTGAATTAAATAAAACCTAAAAATAAAATAAATAAAAAACCTAAACCTATATAAAATAGATAAATAAAATAAAATAAAAACCTAAGCCTAAATAAAAATATATAATTAAATTAAAATAAAATAGAGTAAAAAAAGCCTAAACTAAATTAAAAAATAAAATAAACCTAAGAATAAAAAACCTAAATTAAATAAAAACAAAATGTTAAATAAAAATAAAATAAACCTAAAATTAAATATATAAAAACCTAAACTTAAAAAATAAAACTAAATATAAAATCTAATAAAAATAAAAAATGGAACCAAAACCCTAAACAAAAAGAAAACCTAAACCTAAAATATAAATAAAATAAACCTAAAGCTAAACCTAAAAAAAATTAAATGTAAACCTAAACCTAAACTAAATAAAATAAATTAAATTAAAAATAAACCTAAAACTAAATTGAAAAATAAAACCTAAAAATAAACCTAAAATAAAAACCTAAAACTTAAACCCAAAAAAAATAAAATAAAAACTAAAACCTAAATCTAAAAATAAGAAATAAAATAAAAATAAATCTCACCTAAAAAATAAACCTAAACCTAAACCTAAACCTAAAAAATAAACTAAAAAAACATAAACTAAAATTAATAAACCTAAAATAACTAAACTAAACTAGATAAAATTAAAAAATAAAGTACACTAAAATAAATAAAAATATACTAAATAAACCTAAACCTACGGTTTACTTAATTTTTTTTAAAAAACTTTAAACCCTAAATCCTAAACCCTAAATCAGTAAACCCTGAACCCTAAAACCTAAAAACCCTTAAACCCTAAACCCTAATCCCTAACCCTAAACCCTAAACCCTAAAAGCATAAACCCTAAATCCCTAAACCCTAAACCCTAAACCCTAAAACCTAACCCTAAACCCCAAACCCAAAACCTAAACCTAAAGTAACTAAATAAATTAAAAATAAATCTAAACCCTAAAACCTAATAAACCTAAACCTAAACCTAAACCCTAAGAATGGGAAAACCTTGACGGTAGGAACATCATCAACCGTGCCCGGGCCTAGATCATGGAGGTGAAGGTGGAGGTGGCGCTATCGTGTGGTGGGGGCTCTAGAGGTGGGTGGATAGAGGTGGTGGAGCAAAGGGTGGTTTTGGAGAGGCGGAGGTGGTGGAGAGAGATCGGGGATATGATGGTGGATCCCGCTACTAAAGAGGCCAGGGTGGTTCTAATGGGAACTGGAGAAACTAAAGGATGGCCAATGATGCTACTTCTATGCCTTTACAATAGACGGTTCTAGTTATCTGTGTTTTGATTTGCTCTATGTGTGCTCTATTTTGATCTATGTCATCACTTGTGTCTTAGAAAACTTAGTGGGTTACTTTGTTAATGAAATCAAAAAGAAGAAATGTTGAATCTAAATTTTTTTTGTTAAAAAAAACCATAAACCTTAAACCCTAAACTAAAACCTGAACCCTAAACCCAAAACATAAACCCTAAACCATAAACCCTAAACCATAAAACCCTAAAGGCTAAACCCTAAACCCTAAACCCTAAACCCTAAACCTGAACTCTAAACCCTAAACATTAAATCCTAAACAAACCCAAAACCCTAAACCCAAAAAAGCTAAAACCTAAACCTAAACTAAATAAAACCTAATAAAATAAAAATAATAAAAAAACATAAACTAAAACCTAAAAAATAAAAAAATAAAAAAAAATAAAACTAAACTAAATAAATAAATAACTAAAACCAAAAAAAATAAAAAAACTAAAATAAAAAAAAATAAACTAAAATAAAATAAAATAAAATAAAACTAAAAAAATAAACAAAAATAAATATAATAAAAACCTAAAAAATAACCTAAACTAAAATAAAATAAAATAACTAAACTACTAAAATAAACTAGCTAAAATAAAATACCTAAACTAAAAAAATAAAAATAAAATAAAAAAAAATAAACTAGCTAAAAATAAAAACCTAAAACCTAAATAAAAACCTAAAAAATAAAATAAAACTAAACTAAACTAAAATAAAATAAAATAAAATAAAATATAAAACTAAATAAAAATAATAAACTAAATAATAAACTAAAATATAAAATAAACCATTAAATAAAATTAAAATAAACTAAAAAAAATAAAATAAATAAACTAAACCTGCTGGTTTGTAATTTTAAAAAAATAAAAAATAAAAAACCACAAACCATACATAAACCCTAAACCTAAAACAACCCACACAAACCCTAATCAAAACCTATCATAAACCCTAAACAAAACCATAAAAAACCCCAACCAACAAACCTAAACACAAAGTAACTAAAATAAATTAAAAAAAATAAACATAAACAAAACCTAATACTAAACCTAAACCTAAACCCCAGAATGAAGAACCGGTAGGAACATCAGTCAATAGGGTCTAGATCTGGTGGAGCCAAAAGGGCATATCTATGGTGGTGGTGGGGGTTGTTGGATATGGAGGTGGTGGTGTGATGTGGGATGGAGGAGAGGATGAAGGTTACCATGGTTGTGGAGAGGGAAGATCGAGGATATGATGGTGGACCCTACTCGAGCTAGGGGTTATGGAGCTGGAGAAAGCGAAGAATGATCGATCGATTCTTTGCTTATGTCTTTATAGTAGAGATGATTTTAGTTATCTATTGTTGATTTTTCATGCTCATTTTGATCTATGTAAAGTCTTAGAAAACTTGGTGTGTTACTTGGTTGAAATCAAAGAAGAAATATTAATATATGAATTTTATCATGTTAAATAAATAAAAAACCAAAACTCTAAACTCTAAACTAAAACTAACCCTAAAACCTAAAACTAAAAACCCAAAATAAACCTAAACCTAAAAACCACAAACCTAAACCTAAAAAGCTAAAAACTAATCTAAACTAAATAAAACCTAAAATAAAATAAAAATAAAATAAAAAAATAAAATAAAAATAAACTATAAAACTAAACCTAAATAAACTAAAAAATAAAAAAGAAAAAAATAATAAAAATATAAATAAATAAATAAACTAAAAAATAAAAAAACCTAAATAAAATAAAACTAAAGATAAAATAAACCTAAAATATAAGTAAAACTAAATAAAACCTAAACCTAAAAAACCAAAATAAATAAAAATAAAACCTAAACTAAAAACCTAATCTTAAAATAAAAAAATAAACTAAAATAAAACTAAACTATAATAAATAAAAAACATAATCTTAAACATAAATACTAAACCAAAACCTAAACTATAAAATAAAATAAACTAAAATAAACCTAAACCACTAAAATAAAATAAAATAAAATATAAACTAAAACCTAAAAAAAATAAAATAAAGCTGAAAAAAAAATAAAATAAATAAACCTAAAAAAAACTAGATAAAAAATACCTAAAAATAAATAAAATAAAACCTAAATAATTATGAGATAAAAGAAAATGGATAACATGCCTGCTTGGTTTGCTTAATTTAAAAAAATAGATAAAATAATAATACCCTACACAAACCCAGACTGACTGAGCCTAGACCTGGGCCCTGAGCCATAGGCCTGAGCCCTAGCAAAATAAGATCACTGGGCCCTAAGGCCTGACCTGGGCCATGATGACTGAGGCTGAGCCTGGGCCACAACCACAACCCTGGACCACTGAGCCAAACTGATACTGAGCACACTGACTCACAGGCTCTAAAATAAAATAAAGATAAATAAACTGGCAGATAAAATAAAATAAAATAAACTAAAGATAAAATAAAATAAATAAAAAATAAACTAAAAGATAAATAAAAAAATAAATAAAATAAAATCAAATAAAACCTAAATAATGGATGATAAATAATGAAATAAAATAAATAAATACTAAATAAATAAAACTAAAAAAATAAATAAAAAAATAAATAAAAATAAAACTAAACTAAAAAATAAACTAAAATAAAATAAATAAACCTAAACTAAACTAAAATAAATAAAACTAAAATAAAATATAAACTAAACCTAAACTAAATAAATAAAATAAACTAAAAATAAACTAAACTAAACTAAAAAAATAAAACCTAAAATAAAATAAAAAAATAAAACCTAAAACCTAAACTAAAAAAATAAAATAAAAACCTAAACCTAAACCTAAAAAATAAAAAAATAAAACCTAAACTTGAAATATATAATAAAATAAAAACTAAACTAAAAATAAACATAAACTTAAACTAAACCTAAAAAATAAAGGTTGTAGAACTTGAGGATGATTCATATGAAGATTTTAGATTGATACTTGCCTTATGTTCATATTTTAAGAAAGAAAGGGTTAATCCACATACTTGGTCAAAGCACAGTAACTACTTGAAGAATATGTAAGAACAAATGCAAAAGCTCTCAATCAAGACCAAGACTAAGATTGGTATGATTAGTGATGACCATTCTTTGATCACCATTCATTTGGATAGGTTCTTTTAAATCACATTAACTTATATGAGGAGTTGCTTAGAAAATTCAAATGATAGATAATTTTTGAGAGATCAAATACATCGTTCTTTATTGGAGTTCAAGAGATGAGTTTAAGGACCACTTTCCATGGATTTATGAAGAGATGCACGGATTGGCTCGTGGCAGTCCATAAACTAGCAATAGAGCCTGCTAACCCTATCAAAAACAAGCTCTAAATGCATGCGATTAGACATAGAATAGGTCATTTTAGAGTCAAGATCGATCTTTGGCTTCATGGAAAAAAATACCTAGTTAGGTTGTCATCTAATTAAGAAAAGAATGGCCAAATTCACCTATGCATCGATTTTAGGATTTAAATAAGGCATGTCAAAGATGAATTTACTACCAAATTCACCTATGGTGGACATTGCCTCATCTCATGTCATCTTCTCTTTCATGGATGGCTCATATGGATATAACCAAATAAAGATGGTTCACAGATGAAAGAAACACTTTTAGAACCCGATTAGAATCTATTACTATAAAGTCATGCCTTTTCCTTAAAAATAAATATATGCAGGTATGACTCAAATCTTTGATGAACTCATTCTTTCATCATCATGTGATCATCAAAGGGAAAAGGAAGACCATCTCTTTGACTTAAGAGTAGTTTTTTGAACAGTAAGATAATTTAACCTCAAAATGAACCCCCTGAAGTGTGCATTCAAAGTAGCTTTAGGGGATTCCTTGGGTTTGTTGTCGGAGAATCAAAATGATCAGAGAAGATCAAGGTTAGAAATGCCACCCCTAAAATTTTAACTCAACTCGATCATTCCAAGTTGGCATATCGTGCTTTATATCCTTTGGGAAGATGTTAGCCATTCTCCATACTTATCAAAAGGATGCCAAGTTCAAGATGATAATGATGTGAGCATGCCTTCAAAAATCAAGCATTACTTGATGATGTAGTTCTAAGTCCTATCACAAGCTCATACTTTACACTACTTTGTTAAATGACTCCCTTGGTGCTTTGTTGGCCCAAATGATGAAGGAATGCACCTCTCATTCATCATCTAATCCTATTGAGGCTAATTATCAACCCATTGAAGCATTGCTAGCTTTAATCTTTGCATCCCAAAGCTGCAACATGCTTCCTCATAAGGTGAACTTAATCTCTAGGATCAATCATATATCTCATTACACATGATGCTATCTGGATGGTTGAAATGACATTTGATCCTCTTATAGTTTGACATTACCTTTGTACCTTGCGGTGAAAGGTTAAGCTTAGATTTTTTAGCGACACCCACTTCCTCTTGACTCTTAGTGATGATCTCCACGATGAACAAATCATGAACTTAGGATACTAGCATTCACCGATGTACTTTGATGGTGCTTCCTCTCAGGAGAAGAACCATAATCTACTAGGAAAGAAAGCGAGGTAGGAATAGTTTTCTTAACTTTGATGATGAGATTCTCATATCATCTATCAATCCAACCAATGAAGTTGAATGCAATTCTGATCAGAGTTAGTTGTTACTAAGCATAGAACATCAACATGTTTTAGGATTTTTTAGCTAGTTATCAACCAAATCATTTGGGTCCTATAAGGTTATAAAGCCCAAGCTCCATCACTACCATAAGTACACCATGGAGTTATTGGCCCAAATTCTAGAGGTTACCATTTATAAGATTCTTCGAGGAGAGAATGTCGTAGTGTATGCTTTAGCCAAGCTTGCTAAAGAGTTGGCATGTCTGAAGGATGAGTCCATATCAATAAAGGTCCAAAATAAACAAGTCTTATCCATTATTGATATTGAACACATCAAAAGTAATCTCTTGAAGGGAGGTTGCCATTGCCAAGAAGGATGAGTAGATTGGAGGCAACCATTCATGGATTACCTAAAGGCAAAATACCTCAGAGAAGTCTGCCCATTAGATGAAAGAGCACTTTCTACACTCTTGTGGATGGTATCGATGATCTTTCGATCATATGTGGTTACATTTATACAAGCATGAAGCTATAAGATCATTCTTACACTTTTGTGGAGCCAATGCTGGTCTAAAGATGAAAGCCAAGAGAAGACTAGGATACTCGTGGTGATCAAATTGCATGGATATGGCTGGCGATACCAATGTCAAATACATGTTGTGGTCCTACTCAAGCGCAACATTCTACATCCTACATTGGCCTCATGGCCATTCAGTGTTGGGGACATAGTGGTCACGATTGATCTCCTTCTTTCAAGGGTCATCAATTCATCTTAGCTATTCTAACTACTTTTCCAAATGGGAAGGTGATTCTCAAGAGGTCCTGATGTGCTCCACTTTTTTTGAACCATATCATATATAGAGTGCCTCAATTATATTTGATAATCTGCATTCAAGAGCAGAGATCAACAAATTTGCAAAGTCATAGATTGGAGATATTCTACCATCAACTACTCAAGGGAAAATGGCAGAAGCCTTCAATAAAACTCTCATCAATACTAAAAAAAATACTCATCAATAAAGTGATGGCATTTCTTAGTTGGTTGAAGCCTGTTCACCACATATAGAATCAACTCATTCTACTCCTTTTTTATTTAGTGGGTTTGAAGCCATTCTACCATTAGAAGTCCTCCCATCACTAAGGATAGTTGTGGTAGCAAGATCAGAGCGAACATAAAGTTGTGGTTAGAAGAGATCAAAATATTGGAGGAGATGCACTGGGCATGCCTCAAGTTGAACAAAGCTAAAATGATTCAAGCTCACAAGTTGGTCCATCCTAAAGCTTTTCAAGTAGGAGAGCTTAGTTTAGTTCTAAGGAGGCTGATTGTGTTGCCCATTGTAAGATGGGAGGCATTTGAACCCACTTGGGAAGGCCCTTTTTTATAGAGAAGGCTACCAAGGAGGATCTTATCACTTATTAATCATAAGGAGGTGCCCAATGCTTCCAATTGGGATCTACTTAAAGAAATATTATAAATCATATTTGAAAATAATTATCATCAATGAAAATTCCATTTCAAATTTAATCTCTTCCATATTGAAAGTATTCTTATTTTTGAATCCTCCATGATGTGTTTAGGGTAGGTGTAATGAACGAGCAGCGTCTATCCTTCATCAACACACAAACTACACACAAACATATAAAATAAACACATATCTTTTATCTCAGCTACTTTGAGTTGAGATAACACAATGATCTGGTAGCTCTAGGTCGGTGGCGTCTTTACCCTTAGTGTGTCACTAATGGTCTTCTTGCTTTGGAGGATGTAAAACTTATTTTTCTTCCTTGGCCACTACACCAATGAGCACCTTGTTAGTTTGGTAGGCTTACTATGGCGTAAGCTACTTCATGTTGGCTTCGTTTAAGAGAATGTGAGTGCACTTTCTTCTTGGATTAGCCTTCACACGACTAGGTTGAGTATATTTGAGGATTAGGATAAGTCCCATAGTAGCTCCTTCCCTCCTGACTACTTCAAGTCAGGTCAATCCTTCTTGGGGGCTCCCTGCTTAGTAGTCACTCTAGGTCAAATAGCATATGTCCGATGATACTATCCATGTTGATTCTACTTTGAAAATTGTAAGGCTACGCTTTCTTTCCAGATTGATTGCTGCACACCTATGGGCATCTTAGGTTGGTTGGTTCTCACTATGCTAATGGATACTCACTATTGATGAATACACCTTAGGTTGGTTGGTTCTTGCACCTTAGGATACACCACTCATGTGGATGTAAGTTCTTAGCTTTCTCCTTGAGTTGGCCTTTACACCTATAGGTTTTCTTTTTTGGCTTAGGATAATGCCCATAAGCACCTCCCTTGTGGACACTATATTTGGATCACTTTGACCTATTTAGACACTACCCGGGTTAGATTCCCTTTCCTTATAATCACCCACGTGTTTGGAGAATCCATCTTGTGGATGTCTGATTCTCCCATGGTCTAGTAAATCTAAGATAGGTCAAGACATAGCCTTTCTTAGTGTGGTCCCGCACTAATAGGGTCCATGAAACATATATAAATATATATTCACTTGTGGATTAGGAGGACACCCTAGCGGTACATTTTCCCATGCAACATCCTATCTTTAGGGTGTTAGCAAAACTCCTATAGGAATCACTAATTACTCTTGAGTTGATGTAAGTCCCGGCATTTATTCACTGGTAGTCTCCCCAAGTTGGGTTCTTTTATTTGCTACCCAATAGGTCACCCGATTGTTCCTTTAGAAGATGTAAGTCTACTATGCCTTCTTCTAGCATAATTTGCATAGGCAAAGGCAACCTCTTAGGTTAGCTCTACCCATGGTAGTAGACTATCCCTTTGGATTTGTAAATGAGATAGGAAAGTCGATATAGCCCCTTCTCGTGGGTCCATCACACAGGCTTGGTCCATAAATTAACTCTATCAAATTTGGTAGAGCTCACATCCCATGGATATGCCCTCAATTTGAAATCAAACTAAACCAAACAAATCATCATCAATGAAATTAAGATAAAATTAATCGACTACTTTTGAGTTGACATAATGACATTCACTTTCGTCACCCTAGGTGGGGAGATTTATTGTGCCAATAGGTCACCCATGGTTGTTCCTCATTTTGGAAGATGTAAGTCTACTACACCTTCTTTCTAACACAATTTTTGCACATCGAAAGGCAACCCCTTAGGTTGGCTAACTCTACCTCACAGCTGGTAGACTATCCCATTGGATTTATAAACTTGTGGTAGGTTAAGGCTGATATAGCCTCTTCTCAGTGGATTCATGCACCTGCATGATCCATACATTAACTCAAATTAAATTAAACTGATCTAATTTTTTTAGTGGTTAAATCATACCCTTCTCCCGGTGGAGCCAAATCATATATAAACAAGTCAAACAAATCAAACCAACCCCAATGGAGCCAAATTAAGCCAACTCCCCGGTAGAGTCTAAGTCAAAGAAATCCAGCAAACTCTTATTCTAGCATCCCCAAACAAATCTATGAAATCAAACTCAAATCCTAATCCATATCAGATAGCCCAAACCTGCTTCTCTAGTGGAAGGTTCATATACCCGATCCCGGACTCGAGCCCTAGCAGATGTGCCTCCACATCAATTAAAACTAAACAAATTAAAGTTGATTCGATCTTAATCCATGGTGGATTATAGATTCTTATCCCCAATAGATCTTCTTTCCATAAATCATATAATCAAATCAAATTCAAACCTTATCCTGAGCAATTTTCTTCTTTTATGCCCTTGACAGACCCTCACATGTCATGTCCAATGCATGTGTGATCCCTAAAATCTCCCTCCATGTCCTTGACATGAAATGCTCATCAAATATTATTTCTTCTCTTATGCGACCTTTAATACTTCACCAAAATGCTAACAATGTATTCCTTCAAATTACATCATCTTAACATTATAATAACCATTTTGATTTGTGATTTGCAAGCTCAAACTATACAATATCACTAAACATATTATAGTGTGAATTAACACACTATATTATACTATAATATATGATGTTATATTATAATTTGCTATAATATAATATATTGTCCAACATTACACCTCATTAGAATCACATAAAGTAACAAATAACAAAATTTTCTCAAAATATGAATAATGTTCATTTTGGATGTAAAATTATTTATTTTCTATTAGAAATGGTACAAAATAGCATAATTTTGGTGTTGCTTCTTAGTGTGTGCTATGAATTTGGCCAAATTCTTCCATCTTAACCTTCAAAATTAACATTTTTGTGAGTTTTGACCCAATGTATTATAACAAAAGTAAAACATACTAAAATGTACAATAACATTTAGTAACACACCACCAGATTCATATATATGTGAAGTTATATTGTTATGTACATTATATTTTAATATGCTTTCATATAATATATTATCTTACATTACACCTTAAAATGAATCACTTTAAGAAAAAAATTTATAAAATTTGGTTGAAAATTTAATATTTATTTTGGATGCAAAATTCCATTCTTTTGATTAAATGACACACCATAGCACACCCCAATGATGTTCCCTAAAGCTTACCTTAAATTTGGCCAAATCCCATCATCTCTATAAATTAGTATTTATATGAATAATACAAGTACAAACTCTACTATATCATATACATCACTAAAATATGTAAGATAAAAATCATAAAATTAGTCAAAATAATAAACTATATATTTATCACCCTTATTCTTTTAAGTTAAAATAATATATTATATGCCATGCTCTACCATATGAATTTGGCCAAATTCAACCATTTTAAAGTCTAAATCAACATTTTTATAAATAATAATGCTAGTGTAGGCTATTTGCATGATTGTAAAATACTAAAAAATTTAAAATGTACAAAATAAAATATTATGATATATGATGTTATACTATGCTACAACATATAATATTTATTTTGAACATAAAATCTTACTTTTTATAGTATAAGTGGCGTAGCACACCTTTGGTACTACAACTAATTCCCACTTCAAATTTAACAAATTTCATCATCGATTTATTAAATCAATTTTTATGATTTATATTAATATAAACTATAGGGAACAATACCATAATATACTAAAAAATTTCAAAACATCTTATGACATCTAAAAACACATCACTACATGCTCAAATATATGATGTTACATTATACTATAATATATGGTATTATAATATGATTTAGGTTTAGGGTTTAGAGTATTCAAATCTCTAATAGTCAAGGGAAGTCTCTTGAATGCATTTTCTTTAGCTACCATAATAATGTTAGGATTAGTTCATTCTTTAGATCTACTCCTAATGACATCTTTATTTAAGGTTTAGGGTTAGTTTAGGGTTTAGGGTTTAGGGTTAGTTTAGGGTTTAGGGTATAGGGTTAGTTTAGGGTTTAGGGTTCAGGGTTTATAGTTTAGGGTTTGGGGTTTAGGTTTAGGGTTTAAGGTTTGTAGGTTTTAAGGTTTAAGGTTTAGAGTTTTATGGTTTAGGGTTTAAGGTTTTAGGGTTTAGGGTTTTGGGTTTAAAGTTTAGGATTTGGGTTTGGGTTTAGGGTTTAGGTTTAGGGTTTTAAGTTTAGATTAGAGTTTAGGGTTTAGGTTTAGGGTTTAGGGTTAGGTTAAGGGTTTAGGGTTTAGGTTTTAGGTTTAGGGTTTAAGTTTTAGTTTAGGGTTTAGGGTTAAGTTTTAGGGTTTAGGGTTTAGAGTTTAAGGTTTTTTTTTAATAGAGAATAAATTCAAATTCAACATTTCTTATTTTAAATTTTATGAACCTAGTAGCAGTTTTCTAAAACATAGCGATGACATAGATAAAAATGAGCACCCATACAACAAATTAAAAATAAGTAGAACCATCTACTTATACAGTTCCATAAGTAGCGATCAGATCAATGTTCTTCAATTTCTCTAGTTCCCATCAGACCCTTGTCAGTGGCGGGATCGCCATCATATCCCAATCTCCCTCCACCACCACCATGGTTTGCCTCCATCATCCTCCCTCCTCCATAACCACCCACTCACCACCTCCATATCCACCCACCAGATCCCCACCACCCATACTTGCCTCCCTTTCCTCTTGAATCTAGCCAGCTTGGCTGGTGATGTTCTGTTGTTCTTATTACATTTTAGGGTTTAAGGTTAGTTTAGGGTTTAGGGTTTAGAGTTGTTTAGGGTTTTTTTAGGGTTTAGGTTTAGGTTTAGGGTTTAATTTAGGGTTTATGCTTTTAGTTTAGGGTTTAGGGTTTATGCTTTTAGAGTTTAGGGTTTAAATTAGGATTTTAGGGTTTAGGTTTAGGGTTTAGGTTTAGGTTTAGGTTTAGGTTTTAGGTTTTTAAATTTAGGGTTTAAGATTTAGGTTTAGGGTTTAGATTTTAAAAAACAATTTAGATTTATTTCATTAATTTTATTTATTTATTTTATTTTTTTTTATTTTATTTTTAGGTTTATTTTTATTTTTATTTATATTTATTTTATTTTTTAGTTTATTTTATTTTATTTATTTATTTTAGGTTTATTTATTTTAGTTTATTTATTTATTTTTAGTTATTTATTTATTTAGTTTAGTTTAGGTTTATGTTTATTTTAGGTTTTATTTATTTTTAGTTTAGGTTTAAATTTATTTATTTTGTTTATTTTATTTTATTTTAGGTTTAATTTATTTTTTAGTTTAGGTTTAGGTTTTTTATTTTTATTTATTTTAAACATTATTTTTTTTTTATTTTATTTTTTTTTATTTATTTTATTTTAGGTTTATTTATTTATTTTATTTTATTTTGTTTTTATTTTTTTTAGTTTATTTATTTTATTTATTTTATTTTAATTTTTTATATTATATTTATTTTTAAGTTTAAGTTTATTTTAGTTTAGTTATTATTATTATTATTATTATTTATTATTATTATTATTATTATTATTATTATTATTATTATTTTAGTTTTAGGTTTATTTATTTATTTTATTTTTTGGGTTTTATTTAGTTTTGGTTTTAGGTTTTAGGATGTAAGTTTAGGGTTTTAGGTTTAGGTTTTGGGATTTTAGGTTTAGGGTTTAGGGTTTAGGTTTAGGGTTTTAGGGTTTAGGTTTTAGTTTTATGCTTTAGGGTTTAGGTTTTAGGGTTTTAATTTAGGTTTAGGAGTTTGGGGTTTAGGGTTAATTTAGGATTTAATTTAGGGTTTAGGGTTAAGGTTTAGGGGTTTAGGGGTTTAGGGTTTAGGGTTTATGATTTAGGTGATTAGTTTAGGGTTTAGGTTTAATTTTTTTTTTAAATTAATTAGGTTTAGGTTTATTTAGTTACTTTTTTTATTTATTTATTTTATTTTTTATTTATTTATTTATTTTAGGTTTATTTATTTTAGTTTATTTTTTTAGGTTTAGGTTTATGTTTATTTTTTAGTTTAGCTTTATTTTTATTTTATTTTTGTAGGTTTCAATTTTATTTTTTATTTTTAGGCTTAGGTTCACATTTTTATTTTATTTTTTTAGGATTAGGTTTTAGGTTTTTGTTTTAGGTTTATTTTTAAGTTTTATTTTTAGTTTATTTTATTTTATTTAGTTTAAGTTTAGTTTATTCTAGGTTTAGGCTTCAGTTTCATTTATTTTTATTTAGGTTTAGGTTTATTTTATTTTTATTTTTTTTAGGTTTTTTTAGTTTAGGTTTTATTTTTTATTTATTTTTAGGTTTATTATTTAGTTTATTATTTTTTTATTTTAAGATTATTTTATTTAGGTTTAAGGTTTAGGGTTAGGGTTTAGGGTTTAAGGTTTAAGGCTTTTTTAGGGTTTAGGGTTTAGGGTTTAGGTTTAAGTTTAATTTAGGGTTAGTTTAGGGTTTAGGGTTTAGTTTTAAGTTTAGGGTTTAGGTTATGTTTAGGGTTTAGGGTTTAAGGTTTAGGTTAGTTTTAAAATTTAGGTTTATTTTAAAAAAACTGATATGTTTAGGTTTATTTAGTTTATTTTTATTTATCATAGTTTTTAATATATTTTTTATTTAGGTTTATTTTTATTTTTATTTAGTTTAGTTTTTTTTTTTATTTTGGGTTTATTTTTATTATTTTAGTTTAGGTTTTTTTATTTTAGTTTATTTTTTTAGGTTTATGTTTATTTTATTTTTTTTTAGTTTAGTTTTATTTTTTATTTTATTTTTTTTTTAGGTTTTAGGTTTAGGTTTCTTTTATTTTAGGTTTATTTTAGGTTTTATTTTTTTAGTTTAGGTTTAAGTTTACATTTAATTTATTTATTTTATTTAGTTTAGGGTTTAGGTTTATTTTCTTTAGGTTTAAGTTTAGGTTTATTTATTTTAGTTTAGTTTATCTTAGTATAGGTTTAGGTTTATTTTATTTGTTTATTTTAGGAGGTTTTTTTTTAGTTTAGGTTTAGGTTTATTTTTATTTATTTTTTTTTTATTTTAGGATTATTTTTAACTTTAGGTTTTTATTTAGTTTTTATTTTATTTTATTTTAGGTGTTTTTAAAGTTTATTTTATTTTATTTAGTTTAGTTCAGGTTTTTATTTATTTTATTTTAGATTCATTTTAATTTTTTTATTTATTTTAGGCTTTCATTTAAGTTTATTTTTTATGTTTAGGATTTTATTTAGTTTTTATTTTATTTTATCTAAGTTTATTTTATTTTAATTTTATTTTATTTAGGTTTTTACTTTAGTTTAGTTAGGTTTTATTTATTTTATTTTAGTTTATTTTTATTTTGATTTTATTTTATTTTAGGTTTAAGTTTTATTTTAGTTTAAGTTTTTATTTATTTATTTATTTTTGTTTAGGTTTATTTATTTATATTTATTTTAGTTTTAGGTTTTATTTAGTTTAGGTTTAGGTTTTTAGGTTTTTAAGACATAAGGTTTAGGCTTTAGGCTTTAGGCTTTAGGCTTTAGTCTTTAGGGTTTAGGGTTAGGGTTTAGGGTTTAGGGTTTAGGGTTTAGTGTTCAGGCTTTAGGGTTTAGGGTTTTAAGGGTTTAGGGTTTAGGGATTAGGGTTAGTTTAGGGTTTATGGTTTAGGCTTTAGGGATTAGAGTTTTAAGGGTTTAAGGTATAGAGCTTGGACATATTAGGGTTTAGGTTAGTTTTAGGTTTAGTTTAGGGTTTAGGATAGTTAGGGTTTAGTGTTTAGAGTTTAAGTTTAGTGTTTAGGGTTTAGGATTTGGGTTTAGGATTTTTTAGGTTTAGGGTTTAGGGTTTAGGGTTCTTTTTTTAAAATCAAGTAAACCAGTAGGTTTAGGTTTATTTAGTTTACTTAGTTTATCTTTTATTTATTTTAATGTATTTTTCTATTTGGGTTTATTTTTTATTTTGATTAGTTTATTTATTTTAGGTTTATTTATTTTAGTTTAGTTTTTTACTTTAGTTTATTTTATTTTTTAGGTTTAGGTTTTATTTTTTGTTTTTAGTTTTAGGTTTTATTTTTTATTTTATTTTCTTAGGTATAGGTTTAGGTTTTTATTTTAGGTTTATTTTTTATTTTTATTTTTTAGTTTAAGTTTAGGTTTATTTTTAGTTTATTTTATTTTATTTAGTTTAGGTTTAGGTTTGGTTTTTTTAGTTTAGTTTATTTTAGTTTAGGTTTAAGTTTATTTTATTTATTTTAGGTTTAGGTTTTTTTTTTAGTTTAGAGTTTATGTTTTATTTTTTATTTATTTTTAGGTTTATTGTTTATGTTTAGGTTTTTATTTAGTTTTAATTTAATTTATTTTAGGCTTATTTTATTTAGGGTTTAGGGTTTAGAGTTAGGGTTTAGGGTTTAGGGTTTTTTAGGGTTAGTTAGGGTTTAGGGTTTAGGGTTTTAATTAAGTAAAGGTTAGGTTTTGGTTTATTTAGTTTATTTAATTTATTTTATTTATTTTGGTTTATTTTATTTATTTTTATTTAGGTTGATTTTTTTAGTTTAGTTTATTTATTTTAGGTTTATTTATTTTAGTTTAGGTTTTTTATTTTAGTTTATTTTTTAGGTTTAGGTTTATGTTTATGTTTATTTCCATAAGGAGCAGATCAGATTGGTTCTTTAGTTTCTCTAGTTCCCATCAAAACCACCCTCGACTAGCAGGATCCACCATTATATCCCTGATCTCTCATCCACCACCACCATGGCTATAACCTCCATGCTCATCCCCTCCATAACCCTGCTCCAACCACTCCATATCCACCACCACCTCCCCCACCACTATATAACCACCTCACCTTCACCTCCATTTCTAGGCAGAGCACGGTTGGCCGGTGATGTTCTTCGTCAGGTTAGCATTCTTAGGGTTTAGGTTTAGGTTTAGGTTTATTAGGTTTTAGGGTTTATGTTTATTTTTTAATTTATTTAGTTACTTTAGGTTTTGGTTTAGGGTTTGGTGTTTAGGGTTTAGGGTTTAGGGTAAGTGTTTAGGGTTTAGGGTTTAGGGTTTAGGGTTTAGGGTTTTAGGGTTTAGGGTTTTAGGGTTTTTTTAGGGTTTAGGGTTTAGGGTTTATGCTTTTAGGGTTTAAAGGTTTAGGGTTTAGGGTTTAGGGTTTAGGGTTTAGGGTTTTTTAGGGGTAGGATTTAGGGTTTAGGGTTTAGAGCTTAGGGTTTAGAATATAGGGTTTAAGGTTTTTTTTAAATTAAGTAAACTCATAGGTTTAAGTTTATTTAGTATATTTAGTTTATTTTTTATTTTTATTTAAGTTTATTATTTATTTTTATTTATTTTAGATTTATTTATTTTAGTTTAGGTTTTCTATTTTAGTTTATTTTAGGTTTATGTTTTTTTAGTATTGGGTTTAGGTTTTATCTTTTATTTTATTTTAGGTTTATC